>MNCI01027046.1:138157-150485 GCA_015680685.1 Gnetum montanum
CCCTTGAAGCCTTTTTATAGGATTCCAAGGTAGGTAGGGAAGTTACATTTTTAAAAATATCTCACCTAACTTCTCTCCCAAGTAACTTGACTAACCAATTAGAAAATTGCTTGTCCAACAAGTTAGGAGGTTACTTGCCCAACAAGTTAGGTAAGTTACAACAATATTGGGTGGTTTCAACCACCAAAGAGATAAAAAGGTTGCAATTAACAAGTGGCCTTGGTGGTTTCAAACATCATGGATTAAGGCTAGGAAGTTACAACTTCCACAAAAAATTACCACTATAGAAAACAAAAGTTATGGTGGCCAAGTGTTTATCCAACAAACTCCCTATTAAAACTTAAATTGTGACTTTATGCCCGTATTAATATTTTTTTATGTTATAGCTTTGGGCATAGCACCGGTTAATAAAACCTTTCTCAAGTCGTTTCAGTTCTGCGTTTTCTGTACACAACGCTATTTTTGGAAGCCCCCTCTCCTGACCGTCGTTTGCGCCCGCGATCTCTGCCTCACACCGATCCGCCTGCATCGCTTTCGGCTCTGGTTTTGCTGCAGGATCAGGCCTTGCCCGCGTTCAGCCGTCGCGCTTCGGATCTAGTTCTGGTGTGAACCCTTTCCCTGATTTGCGTTTGGCATCCGTTGCTGATACTCCGCCCGCGCGCAGTCCTTTTTGCTGCCGTTCGCGATTTCTATTGACGTCGGTTCATTGTTCTGCTCCTACCGCCTGCAGCCGTCGTTCATCCGCCGTCTTCTGCCAACGCGCAACCCTCCTCTTCTATTTCTGCCTAAACTCTGGACCAGACCAGAAACACGCACAGCAACAAGAAAACCCGAATGACCACCATGATTTCTGCAGGCCAAGGAAAGAAGAAGAAAAATGCTGAGCCTTGGTTTGCCGTCTCTCTCCGCCGGTGCCCATCGTATTATATTTATTTATTTTTTTTGTTTTTGGGGCCACCGCGCCGGCCTTGAACTCTGTCCGCCGCTGCTTGCTAAGCTCCTCAATGGCCTATCTCAGCTGCTCCACCTTTGAATTCGTTAGAATCATGTGCAAGTAAGAAGAACAGATCGTCGTTAGTTACATCTGAATACAGACGACCAGCAGCACTAAAATTTCTAACAAAGAGACCAATTGCCATTAGTATGAACATTGGATTTTTGACAAGTTGGCCAGGCATAGGAGGAATTTCCTGCCTGAACCTGAGAGTAAATGTTTTTACTTCTGCGTCGTAATCTGATTTTACTTGCAGAACAGGGGTTCCAGCCTGTGAATACCATAACAAGAAATTTGAAAAATTCTGTTTATTTGCATCTCTCATTGCAGCAAAAAGTCTTCACATGTGACTGCCTGCCCATCATGTCTTTGAAAGTAGAGATCCATCAGCGTAATTACTATCAGTTGCTGTCTCTGGGGATGCTAAGACAAGTCTTGAATTGAATATATTAAGGCTTTTGTTTTCCATTGCACCCATGTTAAAATCAGGTACAGCAACTATATTAAATAGATCAAGATCATATTCCAAACCAAACACATCCTCATCCCATTTCATTGCTGCTTTAAGGGAATACATAGCATAAGCAGTCTTTGAAAAGTCCTCTGCAGGAGTCCAAATGCGGAGGTTAACAGTGCGTCCCGATTTTGTTACAAAAGTGTCATCCCTGCTAACTAACTGGCCTGCAACCAAAGCAAAAAGATAGGAAGGCTTCTTAAAAGGATCCTCCCATACTGCATAGTGCCTGCCACCCTCTAAGTCTCCATGTTCCTTCAAATTACCATTCGACAAGAGAACTGGATACAATGCCTTATCAGCCTCAATCCAAGTTGTATATTTGGCCATTATATCTTGATGATCCAATGCCCTGCTTGGGTTTTCATTGTTGTTTGGACAGCACAATAATGTTTCCATAAATGAGGTTGATGCCGTTGATGACATTTGATAACAGGAACAGGTCAAATATATCAACCTTCACATAACCAAGGCTAAATGAATCTCGTATGAACTTAAAGGAGAAAATCTTCATTGTCCGATTCCAACAAGGAATGAAATCCCATGGAATGGTAAGATTTTTGCATATGGGCCACATGGTCCTTGGAAGGAGGCTCTACAACTTTTGTGTATTGGTTGGTTCAAGGATGTAAGAACAAGGCCTCTAAGATTTTGGGACATTCAACCATGCCTTTGTGGATGCGAACCAATTAGCCAAAAGCTTGTCTTATTCAACATGGTAGACTTCAAGGTGAAGAAACAGAATCTCAAAAATCTCTTTTAAATTTTTCAAAAATCACCATAACCTTATAAAGCCTGTTCCATGAAATCGCCAAAATGTGCCAACACCAACCTCCGCCTAAACCAACCCCATACATCATTAGGATACCCCAAAGTCCTAATGATGACCAATCCTCCACCTCGCAAACGCAAAGTAAACCCAATCCTTATGTCATCAGGGTGCCCAGCTAGCCTTCTGCTCAACCACATCCGATAGTCCAACCGCAACCTCGCCCGACTCGATACGTAGTGCGAATCCCAAGGCAACCTGAGGCCTCAAAACCAACCGCGCCCCCACGCCACACACGAGAACGCTTAGCGGATAAGCTTACACGTGAATGCTTGGAGAAGGAGCGTCAACGACTAGCCTTAGGACCACCTAAATCCACTCCGCTCAACGCAATACCCATGACGCCACCTAAGAATCAACCAAACATAGGTCATGAGGGTGAACCCTCTAGAAAACACGATATGTCTAAAACAACGACTCCAGGCAAAAACAACAAACCAACGACGCAGGAAAAAAAACTGTTGGGCCTAATGGACCAGGTCACCACCGATAAACATGCGCCCAACAGTAGAGACTTAGCAACAACCCTAACACAAGTCACGCAAGCACTCAAACAAAAGAATACTTCATTGAGCTTATATGACTTAATTCTAACATCTCAAACACATCGCGAAGCTTTAGTATGCATGGTAACGTCTATCCCAGTAAGCGAGGACTTGCCTCCAAATGAACCTTCGATTCATGCGGTAATGTACTCGCCCCAAGGGACAACTTCCAAACCATTAAGTTTCCACAATGATAACATCAAAGTGGATAAGAAAACTGGGGAGATAACAACAACCCCTATGTTCATAACAATATGAGTAAACCAATTCAAGATACATAGGGTCCATGTAGATGATGGAGCTGCCACAAACGTAGTACCATATCCCATCGTCGAACAACTGGGGCTTACAAAGTTAATCAAACCAACTACCACCACATGCTTGAAATCATTCAGTGGGTCGCACGTGATAGTTAAAGGTACCGTAACTTTAGACTTCATAGCAGGGGACCAATTCCCCACATCAGCCGACTTCGTAGTAATCGATGAAATGCCAGGATTCAACCTAATATTAGGAAGGCCCTGGTTAGCCCAACTGAAAGTAGTCTCATCTCCTATACACCAAGAGATTCATTTGCCTTATGAAGGTGGTGAAATAATCATACACGGGGAGGCTACTACACACATCATTTCATCGTACATAGACACAGACCAAGGCTCAGAGGTTAAGCTCGAAGAGCCTAGACAACATGACATAAATGAACAACAACTGACAAGCAATAATCCTTTAAACACAGAAGAAATCCCACCCAAAACAGAACTACCCGGGCCTGACATTGTGCATACGCAACCTCACTTAGAAACCACAACGAACACAGAACTCACAACAAATACCGAAACGTCTGAAAACACCGATGTGGGAACTATTCCATCAGACGTCCCTTGGGCTGAATTACCATTCAATGTACTCAGCGAAGGGGACGCTGAATACAGAATCATACCCGCTGATACATCGCCTAACGTCAAAATAAGAAAAATCAAAAAACTACTAAAATGATGAAAGACAACTGTCTGAAATGACGTTAAACTACAACTGTCCGAAATGACGTTAAACTACGATAAGTCCGTAATGACGTTACACTATCATGTCCACAACGACATAAAACTAGCCACAATCAGAAATGGTCGATCAACCGAGAAATCCACCCGTGTCATTCGAAATGTCCCTTATTTACGACTGGGGCTCGAAATGGCCTTAAACTACGCATGTGGCCTGAAATGGCCTTAAACTAGTGCTAATCTAGCCCGAAATGGCCTTAAACTAGTGTGAATCTGGCCCGAAATGGCCTTAAACTAGATCACACACTTATACTTTCTTTTCCTCTTTCGTTTATCATTATACTCCGACTTATGATTACATCCGTACATTACTCTCAAAAAACAAAAAAAAACAAACCAAAACATTTTACATTGTTGTTTCGTGTTTACAATTAAACTCAAAATCAACAAAAACAACTTTTCATATGTATACATGCAATGATGTACAATTACAAGAGTTAACTTTTTTCATCCATCTGTGCAACATAACTCAAAATCTTCAATTTACAACTCCCGTATAAATTTGAGTCAGAATAGTTTCACAATAAAACAAAATGATAAAAAACTAAAATAAACTAAACATCTGGGATGGGAGGATCATCCCCTTTAGACCCGTTGGCATCATGGGCCCCCGCTCCACTGGGGCCAGCTTCGTGGACATCGTCACCACCTTGATCCTGAAAATGCAAAAAGAGATAATCAACATAAGAACAAGAGAAGGACAAAATTTCAAACAATATGCAGCGAACCAATGTCATAACAACAAAATGCTTACCACAGGGGATCCCCCTAAGCCAAATTCCAGCCGATGAAGGATTTCCTCTTCTAAGACACTGGTCCAATTAGTCCCATCAAAACCTAGGTCGACATCTGCCAAGGCCTTCCCCTTGTCAACAGCTGACCAAGTAGGACGCTTTAGAGGGAATTCACCCACAGACACCTCCCCAGAAGCGGTCGTGATTACCCTTGTAGGCGATTCCATCTCAACAGTTGTGTTTTGAGCAAAGGTATCAAAAGTAGAGTGAAGACCCAGACCCTCCACAAACATTTCTAGTTGACGCTTTTCAATGGACACTTCTTTCAACGATTTCTTATAATGATGTTTGTGGTTCTTTTCATCCTGACCCCATTTGCGTACCTTGGAAGCGAAAGCTTTCCAATCTTGACACTTGAGGTTCAGTAGGTCTATCTGAGCCTTATGCTCTGCTAGTCTCCTTGTCAGTGACGCGTGACGATTGAGCAAATTCCAATACCTAGTATACGTGACCTCGGAGGTCTGCCAAGAGCGATCACCACTTAGTTTAGCAGAGGCAAACTCATACCGAGCCTTGAGATCGTCATGCTCAACTGACAACTCGGAAACTTCCTTCTCCTTTGCTTGAATCTGCAACCACAACTGTTCGACAGAACGCCTACAAGTCCAAAGCGATTTGGCATTGTGCACCAGACCCTCCGCCACCTCCTCATAAACTGGCCTTGGCACCTGCTCAACTTCTAGGGATAATGTGGGCAAACTCTCTATGCTAACTATCTCAGAAGGATCCCACCTCAGTTTTGCACCTATACACATGAAAAGAACAAACACTAAAACGACAAAACTGGGATGTGAAACTCTAAAGCTGCAAACAACTCGAAACATATATACCTATCTCAGGGTGGGCTTCCTGAATGTGTTCAAAAACTTCCTTAGCGATACCAGACACAAAATCCATTTTACTTGGCATCTCTGTCCAAGTAAATGGCCCACGAGTGCGAGACAGACTAACCTCCGCGGTCCTTTCAAGGGGAACCGTCTTCATGGGCACGTCCAACCACATCGTCCTGGTTTCGCTACCTTCGTTTGGAAGGGATGAAAACACAAATGTAAAATACCATGGAAACAACCTACAAAGCAACATAATAGAATGACAAAACAAAAGAAAACATACCATGTTTTTTGTCCCCTTCTGGGGGTTCGCCTAAGTCCAGCTTTCCCTTAAGGAAACTACTGAACATTTCATTGACACCACTCTAGTCATCCACCAGCTCGATTTCGGTGGTGTCTTCCCTCAGCTCTTCCATTCCTCCTCCCTGATCTTTCTCCACGTCTTCCTCCTCAGTATTTAGCTCCGTGTTAGCCTCCTCCTCTTCAATGATCGTCTCTAATTCCTACCTCCTCACTTCTCGAATCAAGTCTGAAGGCATCAATAGCATGTAAGTGGTCAAAGTAAAATCATGAATAAGACGAAAACGATAAAGAAACAAGGGTACTGAGTTTACTTACCTTGGGCAGGCATCTTGAATCGTATGCGCCTAACCCGTGGCTCGTCCACATTTGAGGCCTCCTCGGTTGAACGTTCATGCTTTGCTAACTTCGACTTAGCCTTGCCAATGGTCTCTTTCATGACACGTTCTGCTCTTTTCACAGTATAAGGCACATCGTCTAGCTCCAATCCCAAACTGTCACGTGTGTGGATTGAGGTACTAGATGACCCCCCTGTCGTGATGGATATGGATTCATCAATTCCCTCGGGCGCATCTTGGGACTTGGCAATTTCAAACAAGTGGTTGATCCACGGACGAGATAGTTGATCGCGATCCCGTAGAGCATACTTGTTGTCCGCACGAACCACCAAAATCTCGGCTAAGCGGCGAAGATAATCGATAAAGAATGCAAAAGGTAAAGTGAGACTGTGCCTCGACATTTGAGCGCAATCGCACTATCTCCTTGTGAAGGCCCGATAACAAAAATTGGGCCCAATTATAACACATGCTGATTTCTAGGACGGTTCGCATAATACGTACAGCTTCGACCCCAAGACTCCACACCTAGGAAAGGGATTTAGGAAATACCCGTGCCCTAAACAGGGGATATAGTTCATTCACCTCCTCAACCTTTGATTTCCCCTACATAGGAAATCCCTTGGCACCCTTAGCAACGCCCAACCAATCCTCTAATTCACGAACCGTATGGAGCTCTTTATGAGCCCTGTCTAAAACTACATTTATACCATCTGCCGGTACACCAAACAGGTTCCAAAAGAATTCAGGCGACAGATGAAAAACTATCTTAACACCCTTAATCCGGGTGTTGTCGTAAGAGACGGACTTATTGAAGGAATCTACGATCCCGATCATTTCTGCTATTGACACATCAGGGCTCGGGGTCATAAAGAGCTCCATAAGACCGGCATCGTCTAAACAATGAACGATGGATGGCGAGGCATGAGTGCGCAACCATTTTTGAGCCTTACTGACCTCCCCGAACTTCATTGACAAGGTAGTCTCAGTTCATCCAGTTGTGACAGGGTCCCCGCCAGGAGGGACATCAACTATAGATACAATTCGAAATCATCATATCAATATAACCCCCGGCAGTTGTGGACTTAGATGTGCTACCCAAGTCAGAGTCACGAGGGAAAATTTTTCCCTTATGCGACTAATCTCCATGCAACCATCCACGAGCTTTGCACATTGTAAACGCTCTAGAGAACCGTTTGTGGAAGTGGATGATAGCACCCTTGGTTTGAGCTAATACAGCTCCACGAAGGGTGGGACCCGCCATGAAGGTCTCTAGAGCTGTACGAGCTAGAGCAAGCCCATCATCCTCAACGCACGTTCCGTCTGGGTTAACTTTAGGCCTACAAATGAATGGATGTCAAAACAGAAGCAAATGCCAAACGGTGAAAAGAAACAACAAACTTAAACGGTCCTACCTATCCACCCGGTACACTATGCCCGGAGGGTTCTGGAACAGCGTGTGCGCACGCGCGGCTAAAAATAGGGTGTTGTTGAGATAGTCCTGCCCTCGCGGCAATTGAGCCCATACGCACGCTAACGGGCGTGTGGACCTGGGCCCGCTGGAAGAACCATCCTCAGTTACAAGCGGCCCCTCATCAATGTCTTCCATGAAGACTGCGACACCCTCCGCGGCTCCTGGCAACATTGCCTTAAGCACGCTTCATGCCACCAGTTCACTTAGGTGCGAGCAGATAACCACTTTGAACCTGTCCAACATGAAGGCCAGGAATTCACACGCCCCTTCCCTAAACCAAATCCCATTGTTGTCAACGGTCAGATCCGGGGTAGGTTCATCGGCCTCAATGGGGCCAAACCATGTCAGTACCCCTACTAGCTCAACCACTAGGAGAAAAGGCTTAGTGTCCCTGCAAGCAAACAAAACACCACAGTAGATCAGCCATACATAAAAAGAAGATGAAACAACAAACTTCCATCTTGTAAGCCAACACTTAGAAAAAATTACAAACCGTTCACGTTCAGCGTATACGCTATAGAAAATCATCAGCGTATACGCTATGAAACCGTTTACAGTCAGCGTATATGCCGTGGCAAACAGTCAGCATACACATCGTGGAAAATAGTCAGCGTATACGCTATGCAGACCGCCAGCATATACACCGTGCAAATAGTTTACGCTGAACGTTGTACAAATAAGTTTACGCCGAAAACAATTCACATCATACGCCATGAAAACAGGTCTACGCTGAACCCCACTTGAAAACAATTAACTGTTCACGCTCAGCATATATGCTGTAAAAACTCTTAGCGTATACGCCATAATAGCCTTCAGCGTATACGCTGTGTAAACAGTCTCCGCTGGACACTGTAAACGATCTACGAACAGTCAACGTATACGTTGATAAAATCATCTATACTTCATGCCAGTAAAATCATTTACGCTGTGCACTAACAACAGATTACGCTACAAACAACTTAGGCTATCTACAGAATATGCTCAGCGTATAGAAACCCTTTACGCTATCTGTCTACGCTGGCCGTATACGCCAAGAAAATTGTCTACGCTAACTATCTACACTGGGCGTATACGCTAAGAAAATTGTTTACGCTATCTGTCTACGCCGGGCGTATACACCGAAACCCTCTACACTGACTGTCTACGCTAAGAAACTGGTACAGATGGAAATAACTAACAGAGATAGGATCAGAGCCTACAATCCAGGCCACGATGGAATCCTCGGCCTAGGCAGACACTGCAGCATGGCCTCGCTCTCCTCCGCGAAGGTTAGGTCAGGTCCCTTCCTCCCCTGGCCTTCCACTTCCTTACCTTTGCCCATCTCGGCATCCTCTACGCTGGGATTGCAGGTTTACGCTGAGGGTTGAAACCGTTTACACCTACGCTGAGCCTCTACGCCGAGATGGAGTCTCTACGCTCACGCTGAGTTGGGACGTCTACGCTAATGCTTCGACCTATACGCTTCGCGTTTACGCCAGGGTTTGGCCATTTACGCTTACGCTCGGGGTTTGGTTGCTTACGCTTACGCTAAGGGTTCAGTCACTTACGCTTACGCCGGGTCGTCTACGCTTACGCTCAAGATTACGCTTACAATTCAACGTAGTAACAAATGACACCCCCCCCCTTTATATAGCGCTCCGCCGCTACCGCCGCCACCGCCTTCCAGTTTGCCTCTTTTTACCTTTTTTTTACTCATTTTTATCAAAATTTGCTCAAAAAAAAATAAAAAATATGTATATATATTCAAAACAAAAACGAACATTACTACATCCCGGTTCCCCTGTAAACCCAACTTCACGTGTTCACACCGAACATTCTAGCACAAACATTATGCGGCCCGGTATGGCCTTAAACTGCCATGATGGCCCGGTATGGCCTTAAACTGCTACATACAAATCCCATTCGGCCCGGTAAGGCATTAAACTGCCACCCACGGCCCAGTAAGGCCTTAAACTGCCATGTGTCCCGGTGTGACGATAAACCACCATCATGCATGTACACACAATTTAAGTTGCTAAAGAACATGGAACAATACCCATTAGCTCATTCTGCTCTCTGTTTATTGGCAGGAGCAAGCCTGATGGACTGCCAGCATTTAGCCACACTGTTAATCATTGATGGACCATATGGCAAAATTGCAAGGGGCATCAACATAAATCTCATCCACTTAAATTTATCAACGGACTATGCAGTCATAGCCTTAACACAACAAACGATAGATAACTACAAAGGTATGACAAAGCCCCTTGACATAGAAGCTGAAAACATCACCGAAGACCCGTTGACCGAAACCCCCATCACCATGCCCGATGGAGAAATTAAAATATTAAAACTAAGTACATTACTGCAACCTCAACTGGCCAAAGACCTAGAGAATGTGCTTAGGGAAAACATAAAGGCATTTGCTTGGTCATACACGGACATGCCTAGGTTGGACCCTCGAATCGTCCAGCATAATATTATCCTTGATCCAAAATTGAGGCCAGTGAAACAAAAAGCACGAAAGGTTAAACCTGAGATGGCATTGGCAGTTCGCAATGAGATCACCAAACTTTATCAGGCTGGTTTCATTCAGGCTGTTGATTACGCCGATTGGGTATCCAACATGGTCATTGTCCCGAAGAAGAACGGAAGCATTCGCTTGTGCATTGACTTCCGGGATCTAAACGTTGCAACCATAAAAGATGATTTTCCCCTACCTAGCATCGATCAACTTGTTGACTCGACCGNATGAGTTGATACTTAACCCGAAGAAATGTGTCTTTGGAGTCAAAAAAGAAAAAATGCTTGGATTCATAGCCTCGGAAGTAGGGATACGAGTAGATTCTAATAAGGTTAAGGCCATAACAAACTTAAAACCACCTAGTAACCTTACTAAACTTTGAGGACTACAAGGTAGATTACAATTCATTAGACGTTTCATAGAAAAATTAACAGACAAATTAAAACCTATGAATCACTTGTTGTGCAAAAACGTCCATTTTGAATGGACTCCATAGTGCCAGGAAGCATTTGACAATATCAAAGCGGCACTTGCCCGACTACCCACGGTTTATCCACCTCAAAATGATAAACCATTTTACATCTACCTCGCCACTTCGGATTCGTCAATTGCATCTATGCTTTGCTAGAAACAAGATGACGGAACCGAAGTCCCTGTCTATTACTTAAGCCATGCATTAGTTGCCCATGAGAAAAGGTATAATGAGGTGGAGAGGTCATGTTTAGCTCTGGCCTTTTCTCTAAAGAAATGGCGACATTACCTCTTCCGTAATCAAGTTAACATAATCTGCAAGGATAATGTACTCAGAGCCATCACTGGAAATATTTACGAGACAAGTCGGATAGCCCATTGGAAAGCCATGATAGCCGAGTTTGACCTACGTTACATAGCGTAATCATCGGTTAAGGGTCAAGCCATAGCAAATCAAATGACTACATCACCAACACATAATCAAGCAACGTTAGAGCCAGAATTCCCGGATGAGAACATAAGCACAATAGACGTAGTGCCCAATGACTACGACGCCATTCTAAACTTTGATGGAGCATCCACCTCTCGAGGAGGAAGTGCTGCCGCTGTCATCACCTATCCCTCCAGGGAGATCAGACCATCGAGAGGTCTCCTTAGAGGTCTTGCAGCAACACTAGCTTCAGACATCACAAGACTAGTGGTCAAAGGAGATTCACAACTGGTTTTGAACCAAGTCACAGACATTTATACATGTAAAGTGCAACATTTACAACTGTACTGTGACTTAGCAAAACACTTAATGAAGCGATTCGAAAACATCGATGTGCAACACGTCTCTAGAAATGATAATACCATCGCCGACACACTAGCCACCTTAGCATTAAACATATCGCCCGACATGTTCCACACATTGCCAAGCTCCATAATCAGTTGTGCTAAACCAATAACTGATACTCCTGATACGTTGCCAATCGCATCCGTTAGTACAACACACGTAATAGAATGGTATGATGACATAAAAGAGTACCTTCTACGTGGTGAAACACCGCAACACTTAACGAATGCACAAAAAGATGCGGTACGAAAATGTTCTAGGAAATATGCGCTGGTAGGAGACACATTGTGTCGTCGATCCTATGAAGGCATATTGCTAACATGCGTTAGTAGTACTGATGCCCAAACCATCGTTGAACAAGTACATGACGGGTTATGCGGAGGACACATAGCACCAAAAGCAATGGCAACAAAGATTAAATGCTTAGGCTACTATTGGCCACACATGGAGTATGACTGTCTTTCCAAGGCTAAAACATGCAGTACCTGTCAAAGACACAGTAATCTAATCCATGTCCCACCAAATGAGTTGCACACGACGCAAATCACATGGCCCTTTCAAAAGTGGGGTTGGATCTTATCGGACCAATAACACCCTCATCTTCGGCAGGGCATAGTTTCATCATAACCGCAACAGAATATTTCACAAAGTGGGTAAAGGCTATTCCCCTTCGAAAGACTACATCCAAACACATATGCAACTTCATCCTCGAAAACATTGTAACCCGTTTTGGCATTCCCATGACAATCATCACTGACAACGGGCCACAATTTAGCAGTGCCAAAACCAAAACTTTCTGTGAAAGTCTGGGGATCAAAAACTCATTCTCATCCCCTTACTACCCTC
>MNCI01027046.1:159404-190731 GCA_015680685.1 Gnetum montanum
CTTTCAATAATACATTCCCGAACATTCTCTCAAAAAAAAAAAAGTAGCCCCAAGCCCCAACTAACAAAATCGTCAATTTTGGCACCACCTCACCTACATTGATAAGGGCTACCTCAAGATCCAACTTTCAGCGCAAGGACCGCTCAAAGTGTACACCACTGCCGGTGCAACCCTCTGAACTACTACAGAAATTCCTAAAAGCTAGGCAAATCCAACACAAACACGTATCAAAAATTGCTCACCAAAAACATGATAGGTACTACGAACTACTAAGGAACCCTGCTTTAGTAGTACCAAACGAGCCCCCAATTCCACAACACTTCAAGCTGGACCAATACTGTCATTACCACCAATTGGCTGGTCATAGTACAAACAACTGTCGTTCTTTGCAAGATGACCTGCAGAGAATGATAGAACGTGGCCAACTGACGATCAACATGGTGAGTCAATCCAACACAGATGATGCCTCCTATGTCATAAATTCCATTAGGATAGGTGGCAAGTCCAAACCTGTGCAACAACCTTTTGTGATCCGTGTGCCTCCCAGCAAGGCAAAGGTACCCTCTGCCTCCACAAGCAAGAGGCCTCCCTTTTTTGTCAAAGTACCACCTTGACCACCCATAGCACCCTTTATGGTCAAAGTTCCACAGCCACTGTCCGCTAAGACATTAAACTGGCATCATGCAACAACAACCACTAGGCAACCTTTTGTTATCAAGATGCCACAACGAGTTGACCACACAACAACTCCGCCTAAGCCACCCTTTATCATAAGGGTGCCACAACGTGTTGGCCCCTTACCTACCCAAAACCCAACAGTGGGCAACATCTCAATCCCTCCTCCTTCAAGGGTTGACTCCACTAGCAACCCAGGTAGACCCACCAAATGGCAACGCAAGAGGACAAACAAGCACCTTGTAATTCCCATGGCCGAAGCAAAGGCCACAACCACCAAACAACAACTAAACATTGGGGCCCCTACCCCCGAGCAGGCTAAGCAAACCAAGCCCAACTCCCCTTCCTGAGAGATCTATCTTTCAAGCCATTTGGAGGAAGTCAAGGCCAACACAATGGCTAACAACAAGGACTTTGTAGCTACACTAACATAGGTGAAGCAAGCACTCAAGCAAAAGAATACAACGTTGAGCTTGTATGACCTAGTCATGACCTCATCTACTCACTGCCAAGCATTGGCCTAGATCTTGGCCTCCATTCCTATTACGGAGGACATCCCTGCAGATGATACATCTATCCGTGCAACAACGTTGCCCCCTACACCACAAGAATTGGGTTCAACATCTCTAGTATTCTACAATAATGCAGTCAGAGTTAACCCCAAACGAGGGGAGGTTACTACAGCTCCACTATCCATTAGCATTCGTGTTGGACAATGTACTATCTGTAGGGTACATGTTGATAATGGTGCAACAACAAATGTAGTATTGTACTCCATCATCGACAAGCTAGGACTGGCAGATGAAATCAAGCCAACCAAAACCACATGTCTAAAATCCTTCAATGGATTATGTGCCACAATTAGGGGTACAATCAACTTAGCCTTTGTCGCAGGAGAGAAATTCCCCACTAGTGCAGATTTTACTGTCATAGAAGAGATGCCAAGTTTTAACATGATTCTAAGCAAGCCTTGACTAGCCCAACTAAGGACCATCTCCTCTCCCATCCACCAAGAAATCCATCTTCCATATGAAGGTGGTCAAGTTATCATCCATGGTGATAACGCTTCCTCTTCAACTATCCACGACATAGACATGGCACAAGTTTAGAAGAAGAGTTTCTTGGTGGTACACCTATAACAACCAATGCAGCGCCTAAGGCTAAAACACCCAAACGAGTGGTTGAAGCCAACAACCTCCCAAAGGATCCTAAGCCTTGCACACTCCCTAATCCATGCCTGGTTAGGAAACAACTACATGACCAAGACCTTCCCTTGGCCAAAAATGTGCTAAATGCTTGCCTAACCTTTGCCTCCACTTCCCATGCATTTTTGACTTTCATTTACATCGCACTAGCCTACGCATTTACATGTTGCCTACTTACTTAGATCAGGCATTTCATTTTGTTCATATATTTGTTTTACTTTTTTATGCATCCATCCATTTAGCTTATGCATTACATCTAAAAACATAAAACTACAAAAACACATGGCCCGAAAAGACCTTAAACTAGCCTACGGCCTGGAATGGCCTAAAACTATCACCTTTTGCATTGCTTTTTCTTTCATTCATACATTTTAACTTTGTTTACAATAGGTGTTGCTTGATGTTATTTTCTTTCTAGTTGATTTTTGCAAGATCTTGTAGGCACACAGCATGACTACGCGTATAGCATCATACCTTATACAAGTAAGGTAAACATCAGTCCACTATGACTATAAACTAGCACAGACAGTCCACTATGACTATAAACTGGCAGAGCTCATCCTTGGGTCATGACGTTAAACTAGCACAACAACTCATCCTTGGGTCATGATGTTAAACTGGCACAACATCCACTGTCTGCTACGACATTAAACTAGCATCCAACAGTCTGCTAGGACTATAAACTAGCACATCATGGTTTGTCAGGACCTCAAACTGGTGCACAGTCTACCAAGACCTTAAAATGGGTTCACAGTCTACCAGGACTTTAAACTGGCATGTAGTTGATATGATCCAAACACTTGCCATTGCTCTGGGAGCACTCACAGCATCATCGCCTCCCACCATTCTAGTGATTCTTTTGGCACACTTGCCATTAGTGCGGCATTCAGAACACTTGCAATATCATCGCCTTGGCACTTTCACTGGCTTTTTGAGCACTTGTGACTAGCACAACATTTTACACATTTGTAGCTTCTTCACAGTTTTTCACCCATGGCGTATTCATAGTTTTGCACTTGCAACATCTTCACATCTAACATTTGCACTTGCATTTCACATTTTGCGATTTTTGTGTCCTCTCTGAGTTGTGTTTGCAAGATGAAGCTTTGAAGGCAATCATGCAAAGGTGCATTTCATCGTAGCAGCAAGTTATCACATAACTGGACTAGTTGAGCCACTCAAGAGTGCACATTCCCCTCATCCCTATTATAGCCTATGCACATCTATTCATTCATCCCAATATCCTCTCATACTCCCCATACTCATGATTTCACACTCCTCTTATGCATATGCACTATGACACATATGGCATTCCCTTCACATCAACTATAGAACCCATGCTTGATGTAACATAATTCATCCTATGGGGTGCCTCTGTTGCATAGTCAAAGCCTAGGTGGATGTAACACGAATCATCCCTAGGAAACAAAGCCCATCTTTTCAATAGCCAACTTGCAGCTAACATTCAACAATAAGCCGAACCCAAAGAAGGTTTGCCTCTCAAAAAAAAAAAAAACAACGCTGCAGCTTCGCAATTGGCCCATCCTTGGATGAACTTTTACACTCTCATAAACACTCCAACAAGAGGTGAACATTTCAGGGGCAAGCTACTTCATGCCATGGTCACTATCAACCATGCTAGATTTGCATCTTACATCATGATCCACTGTTTGCATTTCATTTCCACCATTTAAATTTCATCTCCCTAGCATTGCCTATACCCCTTGACCCTTAGCATAACCTTATTCCCGTAACACTCTTGAGCATGGTAAAATGACATCTGATCTTGTGCTGACAAATGACGTTGGTGATATGTCTACTGTGGTGTTTTGTAATTCTTTGTCGACGTCTCTCAGGCCACTCCTTCAGACGTCAACAAAGAGGGGCCATTGAAACACCACAAAATTTTAGGTCTCAACATCGCAACTACAAATATGGCTAAGTGTTATGTGCTATTACGTGCTGCTATGCTGCATAGCATAGCATAACGTAGCATAGCATAGCACCTTGGTACACTGCGTAGTGTACCATAGCATAGCACCATGCTACAGTGCTAGCGTAGCACCCTGCTACAGTGCTAGCGTAGCATAGCATAGAGCCTCATTACGCTATGCTATTACGCACTGTTACACGCTGTTACATGTTGTTACGTGCTGTTACATGTTGTTACCTACCGCACTGCCACGTAGCGCCAGATCTGCATTTTGGACTAACCCTAGCCCTATAAATACCTTTGTAGAGGAGAAGAAGAGGGGGGAGGCTTCAATTTCTTCACCGGCAAAGTAGTTGGCATTTTCATTTTTGGCATTTGGCATTTTAGCATTTTGGCACTTAGCTCCGTGGGCAAACGAGACCCAGAGCACACCACACTAATAGAGAGGAACAACTACATCACATGGTATACTATGACCACTGACCCAAGAGACATAGTTTATCACAATGAGCACTAGATTTCACAGCCCGATACCACCGAGGCTGTGATTCTAGTCCTACTGTGCCTATTGTACACTTTGTATACCTGTACCCTTTTTCAGGGTGGTGCATCCTTCTATTCAAACTCTCTCTTTGGCTGATTACAGCATTTATTTGGCATTGTCAAGCATTTAATCGTGTCTACTACCCTGTTACACACTTTAGCACATTTCTACTGCTATGCACATTACGTTTTCTTTTATTGTTTGCAAAAGGATTATTGTACACCGATTAAGTCCCTGTCTGATCGACTAGATTGTTCAAGGCACCTTGAATCTATTTTCTCCAGCACAACCCTCACACGGATTCAAGGTTAGGTTGTGCACCCGAAGACCTCTCGATGTTTCCAGCCACTGATGTTTTCTATCGCTATAATAGTGACTCGATTTGGTCTCCCCATGACTATAATCACAAACAATGGGCCACAATTTAGTAGTGCAAAAACCAAAGCCTTCTGTGAAAACTGTGGCATTAAGCATTCCTTCTCATCACCATACTGCCCACAAGCGAATGGCCAAGCAGAAGCAACAAACAAAGTCATCATCAACCTTCTAAAGAGGATGCTTAACAATACCAAATGATAGTGGCATCAACAACTAGTCTACACACTATGGGCCTACCACACAATATGCAGAACAACAACAGGTAAAATGTCATATAGTCTTGTGTACGGATCTGAAGTAATGTTACCTCTTGAATTGTAGGTCCCATTGCTCCACATAATCCTCTCAATCTTCATTGATGAGGTTCAGAACAATGAGTTGAGAACCATCAACCTTGACTCTATAGAGGAGGAGTGCATGCAAACACTTTATCGCATCGAGTGGTACCAAGAAATGAAAAGATAAAAGCACTGTCACAATTAGCATCAACGCCCAATCAAGAAGGGGGACCTGGTCCTCAAGGTCGTTCATGAGCCTGTGGACAAATTCTCAACCAATTGGGAAGGGCCTTTCTTGGTCACTAAGGCATATGACAACAGAGCGTTCAAGCTCACTAATCTAGATGGCAATGANAAGTCTAAGGTATATGATTTTTATATCTTTTTATGTTTTATCTCCTATGCTATCGAGATGAAGGGTTGGAGAAACTAACTAACTCTAACTAATGAACTAAGTCTAAATTACCTAGCGTCAGCATCCATTCCCACTTACCATACACACCCTGAACCGATGCAACCACAGCTACCAAACGCATAATGCACATGCTCGAAGTGGTCGTACTGAGGCACTTAACTAGGAGGAAAGGGTTGAGAGAATCTAATCTAGCCTAAGTGCGATGAGCAACCGATTCCTTGACTAACCGTACACATCTTGGTGCACGACTACCACTAGGATTACCAAGCGCAGATCCTAGATACACCACTGGGTTACCAAGTAGTCACACTTAGATGCTCGTAATCAAGTCGTACTCATACTGCATTGCGATGAGCAGTCGATTCCTTGACTATCTGTACACATCCTTAGATGCTCGTAATCAATTCGTACTCATTCCGCATTCTAAGAGTTTAAGGGTGAGAGAGACAAAGCAATAAAAAACATTAAAATAAAATCCTATTTCATGCACTGCAAGGTTTATCCAAGAAGCTCGTCTTTATTACAAAACTTGTGTTCAGGTACAATGTTGCTCGAATAAAGATCTGTTCACTTTAGGACTCCTACTGTAGGCACATGGAAAATATTCTATCTCTAGAGTGATCAAACTACCAAAGTTTCCCTACTTCTAGCCCAGGATTAGGAAACAAGGGAGATCCGCCTCTTATTTATAGACTTGGCGGCGGACCGCGATATCGTGTACGTGACATCACAGGGGACGACACAATATCGCGTACGCAATATCACAAGGGATGCTATATCGCGACTGCCACAATATCGCGGCCTATGCGATATCGCGTCTCAACAGGTAGCATGGCTCCTCGCCCTGTGGCTAAGTTTCCTAGCTCCTGCCTTTGGTGAGAACTCCTGAGCACCTGCATTGCCATCATCTCTAGCCACTTGGGTGCCCACTTCTAATGTGGCTGCTAGAGCTTTCCAACTTGCCATCATCGATGCCTGCACTAGCCTTCCTGCTTTGGACATTGTATGTGCCTACAACTGATGTAGCACTCGAATCCTTTGCAATGCCCTTAACAAATAGGACTTTTCCCTCATCTCACATGGTGGTTGTTTTTCTTGTTTTCTCTGTGTTGTGTTTGCAGGATGAAGCCTGGTTGGCACTATTCAAGGATGTGTTTCATCGCAGTGGCAAGATACCACATTGCTTTGATGTGTCCACTTTGGCTCACTTAGCTACTTAAGAGTACACATCCCTACCATCCCCCTAGCCAACTAACCTCTACCTCTTGATCTTGCAATTCCCCACATCCCTTGCAAGCGTCCCCAATGCACATGAAACCTTTCTTGTAGTTACCCGTTAAACTCATGATGGACATAATGCAACTTGTCCCATGGGGAGCCTTTGTGGACTAGTCAAAGCCCCAAACAAATGTAACACAACTTATCTCAAGAAGAAAACACCTATCCTATAGATGTGATGTGGTTGCCTCTAAGCAAATGTTGGTGCACAGTTCACCCAGCAACACAAAAGGAAGCAAAAGTGAAAAAGAAAAAATAAAAATAAAAGAGAGAAAGAGAAAAAAGGAAAGAACAAACAAAAGCAAAACAAAAAGAAAAAAAGAAAATAAAACAAAAAGAAAAGAAAATGGAACAAGCCAAGTGTGCAAGTCAAATGGCATAGTTGCCATCTCATAATTAGTCACGCCCTAGATCGACCATCTCACAAGCACTCTGATGAGAGGACGAAATCCAACAGGTAGGCCATCTCCACATACTGACTACATCACAAGCACTCTGACGAGGGATCATGCTATGGTGACAAAGTCATTGTGGCATTGCATCCTACAGTTATCCTCTCCATCCATTATCCCTTAATCTAGCTCTTTAACCTATTCCCTACCATACTCCATTTCCTTGACACTCTCAAGCATAGCGAAACATCGTCCAAGTGAGCACTGACAAGCGGTGTTGGTGTCATATTCATCGTGGTGTTTCATATTCTTTGTCAACATCTCTTAGGTCAATCCTCTAGATGTCAACAAAGAGGGGCCAATGAAACACCATCAATTTTGGGCTCCTACAATTCAATGGTAGACTTGTCTAAGTGTCAAAACTTGGGAAAAATTTTTCTAAGTTAGGTATCACACTGTGCAACGTAGATAGCGTAGCACACCTAAAGTCCTGATTTTTGCAAAATTTCTCCAAGTCTGCCTACTATACTCTTTAGCACAGCCAGCGTAGCACACACTTCCATGGCCAGGATGCACAAATGTCAAGCCAAAAGCAGTCAAGGGTCACTTGGGATGGACCAAACAGTTTGGCAAATTTTCTATCTCCTGGGCTGTCAAGCTCGCTACACTCTCCAGCTTGCCTAGCTTAACACATGTCCTGGTTGCCAATTCACCTAAGCACCAAGCTAGAGTCTGTCAAAAGTGCTCAAGATGAAAAAAATAGTTTGGAAAATTTTATATCTTTCGAGCTATCACACTCTGCTACACTACACAGCATAGCTAGCTTGACATAGGTTTTAGGGCCAAATTTTTCCTAAGTGTTGGACAAGGATCTGTCAAGCCAGCTCGACATGAAAGATGCATTTGATGATTTTTTGACTTCCAAGGCTATCGATCCTACTACACCCCAGAGTATGGTCAGCATGTCGTGAAGAAACATTACAAATTTTATCAAAATTTATCAAAGTACTCTTGCTATGCTATGCAATGTAGACAATGTGACCAATGTAGCAAGTCAAAATCTGCAAAAATTTTACTAAGTCTTCATGCTACACTTTGCTTTGCTGTGCAACGTAGCCAGCTTGACACATGGAAAAAGACTCCAGAAGCTCTCATAACTTGACATCGTCCTTTATTTCAGCTCCAATGTCCCTCTAGTGACCAAGATCAGCAATTTGCCTTACTTTTGCAACCCCCCCTCCCCCCAATGATCCCCCAAAATTTTCCCTACGCTTGATCCTATTCGGAAGAGGGGAAAGACGTAGTCCTAGAGCATAGACTCCAAGTTGCATTTGTTTTGGCNGTCAAGCCAGCTCGACATGAAAGATGCATTTGATGATTTTCTGACTTCCAAGGCTATCGATCCTACTACACCCCAGAGTGTGGTCAGCATGTCGTGAAGAAACATTACAAATTTTATCAAAATTTATCAAAGTACTCTTGCTATGCTCTGCTATGCTATGCAATGTAGACAACGTGACCAATGTAGCAAGTCAAAATCTGCAAAAATTTTACTAAGTCTTCATGCTACACTTTGCTCTGCTGTGCAACGTAGCCAGCTTGACACATGGAAAAAGACTCCAGAAGCTCTCATAACTTGACATCGTCCTTCATTTTAGCTCCAATGTCCCTTTGGTGACCAAGATCAGCAATTTTCCTTACTTTTGCAACCCCCCTCCCCCCCAATGATCCCCCAAAATTTTCCCTATGCTTGATCCTATTCGGAAGAGGGGGAAGACGTAGTCCTAGAGCATAGACTCCAAGTTGCATTTGTTTTGGCATTATTTGTAGGTACATGGTGATCTCTCAGACTCTAGCACGTGCAATCCGGGTGGTGTGGTCACAGTTCAGTAGTCTTTGCGTTCCTGTTCCTATCCTATAGAGCATAACACTTTGAGTGTAACATGTTAGCATGACCTATTCATGCACATGCCACATAACACCCAAGCCACATGGCATCCAATCTGCATCTCACAATAACCCTAACCCTATAAATACCCCAACGATCAGCATTTTAGGGGTTGGCAAATCATTTGAGCAGTGAGCATTCGAGAATTCCTAGCATCTTTGCTACTCCCACACCTGAGCATCCAAGCTTGACAACTTGGCAAGTACCACAGCATAATCTTTCCTTGCACCAGCAAAGCTTGACGACTACCAACCCAGCAGGTCTAGCCTTTCTTGCAGCTGCTAGTACCACGTCTATGATGTCCCAGAGACTGTGATTGCACCACTACACTGCCACTATGCCTATCTGATGCCACATATCAATTTCACATACTATTCAAAAAAAATTTACACTCCCCAATCTTGTGGTGATGCACTTCTCCACCTAAAATTTTGTGCCATTTTATTTTAGCATTTGTTTCAAATTTTTACCATAATTTTTTTTCATTTTTTCTACAATCAACATGCACTTGCATATTCATGTTACTATTTTTTCGAGTTGAGACTCTATGTTACATTCTTGCTTGTTGTCCTAGCTTCCACACAAACCTTACTAAAAACTCTTTTTACAAATTATTATTGTTATATCACATAAGTCCCTATCTGATCAACCGAATCGTTCAGGGCACCTCATTTCTGTTTCTCCCAACATGACCCTTGCACAGATTCGGGGTTAGGTTGTACACTTGTGGACCTCTCGGTGTTCTAGCCACCGATGTTTTCGAATGTCATAGCAAGCTCCATGTACTCCATCATCTCCTTAATCTGCATCTCTTTCATGCAAATCTCTACTTTGTTATAGTTATTGAGCCCATCAAAGATAGGCTACCAGACATCACCTCCTTTCTTGAGCTACTAGAGGGCCTCATTAACCTTCACCTTTATCATCTAGATGTGTTTTTCATTGATTTCTTTCTATAGATCAGCCTAATCTCTGTAACAGTTCTTGACTCTCTCAAATTTGAGAGCCTTATTCTTTCAAGCAACTATCTTTGTTGCAAATTTTTGTCGAAGGACTCAAACTTCCTCCATGGAGATATTTATATTTTTGGCTATCAATCTCCTTAGTTTAGTGTTCACGCTAGCTAGTTGCTCCTACTATTAATGGATAAATTATTGCATTTGTAGATTCTGCACATCAAAATTCCACAGGCGATGATTCTCTACGGTTAAGATTTCATTCTTGTGGTGTGTCTAGACCAAGCCCTTCTGATTGGTGTATGTCTTAGCATTGTCCACGGACTAGTCAAAGACAGTTGTCTCATTTTCATTCTTAACTTGTTTGAGCCTATCCTGAAGTTGTTGGAAAGCTTCATCACGTGTCCATGCAAGGTTGAGAAACGTGGGATCAACTAGGTGAGCTCTTAATTCAATAACCTCAGCAACCAAGCATTGGTTCTTATCTTTTGGTTGGTTATTTCAAGTTGCCCCTTTAATATTATGCTCTTGCCCCTTGCTTCAAGCAGCTCCAACTAGGTTGTAGTGATGGTATCCAGAAGATTGAAGATATCTGAAATCGATTACCCAGTTTCCACTAGTCAATCTAGCAACTCCTCATGCAAGGTTTTACTTAATCTATTGCTAACTATTCTTGTGAACATCTACACATCTCTAAGTGTAGAAACATCTGATACAAACACGGTAGGCACATTTAAGTCCTCGGCAATTCTATCGACAATCACCTCTACTACTATCTCCTTCCCATGGTATTACATCATCAAGACAGTTTCCCCCTCACCCTCCTCCAACCACACCAAAAAAATAGCAACATTCCCAGAAATCTCTAGGAATTGCTGCTGTTGAGAGAGAGATACCATTACCTCTTGGGCATTAGAATTTGATCTCACAGGCAACTACATTCATTAGGCAAAGAAAATCGATCCACCTCTTTCCATTTGGCTAATTGTTCAAACCACTTCATTGAGGTGACTCATCGCTGAGTGATACATAAATGAATCACCACTACTCGTTCCTGCTCATTGCTCTTGCTCATGCAAGAGCTGCTCTCAGATCTCATGCATGCATTCAAGGGCAACACAGGCCTCCAACATTGTTTCATGAGTGGGCAGTGGAGGTGGTGGTCACTGCTCCTCTTCTTAGATGATCTTAGCAGGCACCTTATCTTTTATCATTTCTGCCTAAGAAGCAAATGGAGCACATCAAATGGTGTTGTTTGTATAGCGTATTATGCCTTCCCTCTTGCATACTTTTCTAATGAGGCATGAAAAGGGAAGCATCTTCCTTCCATGTTCATTTTCTTTAAATTGCTTCTCTATCTCAAGATAAATCAACTATGAAAGCTTGATGAGGAATCAACTGCTTAGAGTGGCACACGCATGGGTGGAGAAGGTGGTGATCTTGCTTGGCCTTATTATTGGATTGAGGTGGAAGGCCACAATCTTGAAGTATGCACACTCCGCTATGGTGAGCACAGCAAAATCCTTACGATCGACTCCATAACATTGTTGCGTTTATTTCTTCTTAATGTCAAGATTTTCCTGCATTGGGATTTTTGCAAGGTTGGCCCCAATTGTTGGTAATCCAAGAACTTTTGCAATGTCTTTCATCGAGTAGGACATTGAGATATCCTTGATTTTGACAATTGAACCAACTTACCAATTGTTCCAGAAGAGATATATCTCTCCCATGTGCCACTCCCTGCTAGAAGTGATTGTGGACCACATAGGAGAGTTCTATAGCTAAGCTTTAACTTCTAATGGTGTGAACTCCAAGAAAGGTCCAAACTTTAATTCTTGAAGCACCGATTTCTAGACCTCCCTATTCGTGATCTGCCTCAGGCAGGCTTCCATCAAGGTCACCTCAAGGTTCAATCTAGGTTCAAGTACCATCTGCAATCACAACATAACTAAGGAATAGCATTCAATGTATAACTCATAACATTTAAGTATCTTTCTCATTAGGTGGTTACACTTTAGGCTAAATTTGGAGAATGGAAAATTGATTATTTTATCATTATTTTGATGATTTTAAACTTAGAATGTTACTGAAGCTTGTTGGAAAGGTTTAACTCTTATAATTTGATGTTTTAATGTTGGTTTCTTTGTTAAACCTTTGTGGAAGTTAGAAATTTTTCAAAAAAAAAAATTCGTCAAAAACTTAAGGTTTGTAGCCCCTATGATGAAGAGCTTACCTATGGTAGCTATAAAGTTGAAGACTAGAGTGAATCAAACAAACGCTTAGGAAGATATGGCTCTTGCAAGGTTCTGGGCTTTGAAAAATTCAAAAACTCCCTTCTCATTTATGAGAAAATGTGAAAAATGCTAAGTGATGCTGCCTATTTATAGGCGAGTGGACCTTTACATCAACAAGATCTCGTATATGAGGTCCCATTTACATATGGGCTTCGTCAATGGGTATGCTAAGTGTTGCTACTTATTTATAGGTGAGTGGACCCCTACATCAATGGGATCTCATATACAGGGTCTCGTTTACATATGGGCTTCGTCAACGAGAAACCGTCTACGGAGCCTATGCCCAAAATTTCCACATTAAATATTTTCAAAAATACAAGGAGTTCTCTTATGAAAGTAGTGTCCATGGAGAGCTAGAAAAGCTATGAACACGATGGAATACTTGAAGAGGGCTCATGAATGCTCAAAATTTGGGAAAAAATTAGAGAATGAAATTTAATGGAGAAGATGCCTTAAAGAGCGCATAGTTGGATGCATCGATGGGGCACACAAACAATTTGATTACCGAAATACCTAAGAATAAGGAACTTAACTATCCCAACCAAGAGATATGCAAGTGGATCCTTCCCATAGTAAGCACATGCCTTTTTTGCCCTTGCATAACCTCAACTAAGGAGTCGATGGGTCCCACAGTTGATTAATGGTTATAAAAAGTTGAGGAGCGACCTAGAAGAGTCTATCTAAGAACTTTAACATATCAAACTAAGACATTGAACAAGAACATGGACAACCAGCAGTAAGGTAAGTTATGGAAAGCACTAATGGATAAGAGAAAAAATGGAATGACATTTCCAATTGTTGTCACATGAAGTCCCTTATGGATTTTATAGTTAAATGACCCGATAAAGTCCATCCTTGATCCAGATCAAAACCAACCACTTGCAATGACTTTGCATTGCCACTCAAAGACTAGACCACCCCCTTGACACACAAGAATGCTTCCACAGATCAAATACCATTCCTTATTTGAGAAAAAAAGAGAAGCAGGAAGTGAGAAAAGGCCTTAGTTAGAGGGGAACATCAGACATAGGTAACATGTCTTTCTAGTTCCATAACCAGTACTTATAGCCCATTATTTTATCTAAGGGGTGTGCTTTAAATTTCCATCAGTTTTTTTTTTTTTCTTTTTTTTTTTTAATTTTATGTTTTTGTAGATTTTTTTTATGGAAACCACACCATGCAAAGACTTATTTAACTTTTTGTTATTGGTTGATGTGGAATGGTAAGAAATCCATAAAAACTCTCATGCACTCAAGTAAGTAGAGAGGTGCAAAGAGATTCGAATCCCCTTGAAGTCACACCTTATTCATACCTTTGAATCTTTTCCAAGTTTGGAAACTACCAAGGTCACAAGTTCATTAAAGTTTTATTAATGAAAAAGGAACCTCGTATTTCCAAAATAAGGAAAACCATAGAGTTTGTGAATGGGTGGATGATGTGAACTTACTGCCTATTTCATGAAAAAGAAATTTTGTGTTAGTCATCAATCATCGAAATTCAAAAATAGAAACCAAACATTAGCAATCAAAGCCATTAAATACAAACCACCATTAGCAAACAGCTACAACATCACTGTGTCTTGTTGATAACAAAGCATTTTATTAAAAAAACAAGAAGAAAAATTCATATCAAAATAAAGTAAAATATAAAAGAAATTATAAAATATTCAAGAAACTCAAAACAACTAACGATGTTGTAAAACAAAAATTGGAAAAATAACAAAGTGTAAAATAAGAAGGTATAAAAACAAAGAAACTGTAAAACAAAAAAGTCAATGGTTAGCACGAATGGCCATCTCCCCCACTACTAAGTTGAAAGAAGATCTGAAAAATTGAGTGAAGTTATCCATCTGATGAGATGTTGCTTCCACTGGCTTGCTTAGGCTCATGGAAAGATTTGACTTGTTGTGTGTTGACCAGTTGCTTCTTGTTTGGGCTCTCAGGTTTGTAAATTAACATGGACCTAGAAGAAAATGTTTCATAAATGATGTAAGGTCCTTCCCACAACATTTGGAACTTAGTTCATTGAGGTATGTGTGTGGGGTTCTAATAGAGGACCTTGTCTCCATGTCAAAATTTAGCTTTCCTTATCCTAAGGTCATGGCATTTTTTGTTGAATGCCTTATGCACTTCATTTAAGGATAAGGCCATTAATCGATTCTCATCTAGCATGTTGAGGTTGATCAATCTCTGTTTTTGTGCTAATCTTAGGCCAAGATCTAAGTCATAGGCTATTGAAAGTATACAAAACTCATATTGAATTGGAAGAGTTGAAAGTTTTCCGTACACCAACTCATAGGGAAAGTAGCCTATAGGAAGTTTCCATGTGGAGAGGTAAGCCCAAAGGGCATCGTTGGGTTTCATGCTCTAGTCTCTCCCATATTTGCTAACTGTTCTTGTTAAGATCTTTGTGATCTCCTTATTGGTGACTTCAGCTTAACCACTGGCTTGGAGGTGGTAGGGTGTTGTTAGTTTTTGTTCAACCCCCAAGTGTTGCATGAGCTTGCAAAAAGTAGCGCTTGTAAAACAAGTACTATTATCAAAAATTAGTGCACATGGCACTCCAAACTTGTTTACAATATTCTATTGTACAAACCAAGCTGCAGTGGAAGACGTATAGTTGGTGATGGCTGCTACTTCTACCCACTTGGCACAATAGTCAACAACGACTATTATGTACACCTTTTCATTTGACATGGGCATGATGGGATCCATAAAGTCTATGTCCCAAATGTCAAAGGATTCCAGTGATTGCATCCACTGTTGAGGCCCCTCCATTTGAGCGATCATCCCACCATCCCGTTAACAGCATTCACAAAAGCAAACAAATTGGTGGACATCCCTAAAGATTGTTGGCCACTAATACCCTACCATCAAGATCTTAATGGTTGTACGTCTCCCTACATAGTCACCCCCACAAGGGCCCTCATGAGCATCTTGGAGAATGTGCAGTTGATCAACATCAAGGACACACCAATGAACTAGGCCATCGACACACACCTTTTAAAGATGTCTGTTGATTTCCATGAAGTGTTTGGCTTAATGAAGAAACTGTTATTTCTTCCAGTGGACCAAATCTTATGGCATCTCTTAAGTGAGAAGATATGTGAGGATGTCATTATACCAATTTGGTTCAACGGGAACTTGTTCATTTATTGCACCAACAAAGAGGAGTTCATCAAAAAATTGATCAAAGAGCATGCTCTCCTCCTCTTTGTTGTCCCATTGTAATCGAGACAAGTGATCAACGACCACATTCTCAGTTTCCTTTCGATCTACCATTCTAAGAACAAACTCCTGTAAGATCACTAACCACCATATGACAAGGGGGCTCATTGTCAACTTGTTCATGAGAAAGCAAATGGCACTGTGATCCGTGTGTACAAATACCTTGTATCCAAGCACATAGTGCCTGAATTTCTCCAACGCATACACCACTACCAATAGCTCCTTTTCCATTATGATGTAATTGAGTTGTGCACCCACAATGCTTCATCTTGTGTAGTAAATATAATAAGCACGTTTTTGATCGTCCAACTACGTAAGCATAGCTCCCAAGGCATAGTGCAATGTGCCTATCATGATGTGAAATGGACAAACCTAATTAGGTGCTCATAGAATTGGAGTTTCTACAAGCTTCTTCTTAAGCTACTAAAATTCTTTTTGCATTCCTTGGTCCATATAAATGAAGCATCTTTCTTTGTAAGCTTGACCAATGGTTTAGCGATCTTAGAAAAATTCTCTATGAATCACCAATAGTAGCCACTGTGTCCGAGGAATGATTGGGCATCTTTAATAGTTTCCAATTAATGGGTTATTCCTTGGATGACCCTAATCTTTTTAGAGTTTACCTCAATCCCTACTTGAGAAATTCTATGTCCCAACACAATGCCCTCATGGACCATGAGATGGCTCTTTTGCCAATTGAGCTAAAGATTAGTCTCCATGCACCTTTTAAGCACTTGCTCAAGGTGGTCTAAGGCTTTCTCAAATGTAGCATCATAGGTGGAAAAGTCATCCATGACAACTTCGACCCCGCTACTAATCCACTACTAAAAAATACTTAGGACAAGGCATTGGAATGTTGTAGGCGCATTGCATAGACCAAAAGGCATCTTTTCACATGCAAAGTCCCCCAAGGACTTGTGAATATTGTTTTGGCCTAACCTTCTAGTGCAATCTAAATCTAGTTATAGCCACTATAACCATCCAAAAAGCTTTAATAGCAATGCCCAGAGATAGTGTCTAACACCTAGTTCACAAATGATAATAGAAAATGATCTTTGTAGATCATCATCTTCAACAGCCTGAAATCAATATAGACTTGTCACTTGCCATCTTTCTTTGGCACAATCACAAGTGGGCTAACCCACTCACTATCCGCAATGGGATAGATAAACCCTATCTTGAGGAATTATTTAATTTCCTCTTTGATGATCTTCTTTAATTTGGGATTTAGCCACCTCTACAATTACCTCTTAGGCTTGATGGAAGGATTAGTATAGATGTGATGCTGGCACTTCCAAGGATCAATCCCTGCAAGTTCAGGATATGACCAAGCAAAGGTTGTTGGCCATTTATTAACCACATTCAGCAGCATCTTTTTCTGCTTAAGAGCAAGATTGGCATTAATTATTACTGGCTTACCATTTTTTAGGAATGCACACTCCATGCCAGCAAGTAGAGCTTTCAACTCTAAGGGCTTGTGTTTAAAATTTTCAAGGATTTTCAACTCTTCTCAATAAGTATCATTAGGTTCATTATTAGAGAGTTGGTGATGAACTTGTTGTAGTTCATCCATGCCTTCAACATAGATACATGTTAAGCCCTCAATTGGTTCCATGCAAAGTGTGCTGCTTTCAAAATCAACTATCAACCACTAGGTACCCTCATGTTTTGTGATTGCTGCGTACAAGCACTTTTGAATTTTAGATTCCTCTACACACTATTTGCATGCTTTGATTGATGTGCTTTTGATAGACCATAACTTCTACACACATTTGCACCCTATATCAATGTACACGATGCATGGAATTCTTTTCTTCTCGATCTTTCGAAAAGTATTTTCCTAGAAATTTCCAGGGAAAGATCTCTTATGTCCATTTGTGTATTAATAGTGCTTAACCAAGCCCTTTCCATAATAATTGGGAAAACCCCCTTGCAATTGTCAACCTTAATCACCAAAAAATCAATAGGATAGGACCATCCACAGAGTGACCACAATGTCCTCCACTAATCCCAAGGGAATAGTGATGGACTGATTTGCCAATTCTAAACGAATGTTGCTCTTCTTAAGAGGAGGCAGGTTCTAGGCTTTGTACATTTCATGAAAAATTAAATTAACACCAAAACCTAAATCAAGAAGAGCCTTGCATGGCTCATTTCCAGCGATATGCAAGTAGATGAGGGGACTTCCAGGATCATCTCTTTTCCTGGGAAGGTTGCCAACTTTGATCCAATTGGATACAACGTGGGTTAACATGACTGTGCAAATCTTGAAAGGCATTTGGTTTAAAGGGTTCTCAAAAGCAATAGATGCAAAGGATGAAGGAGACATAGGACAACCAACTGCATAAGTTGGTGAAGGCTTTGTAAGCCTATTGGTTTGAAAGAATGGTCTTTTTCTAGGGTTGGGTTCTAAACCACTTGGTGGAGGAACCCATTGTAAGTTAATAGCCCTGGTAGCACTACATTGCTATGGCTACACGGGAGTCTCACCCTGCATGGATAGGACAGGCGGTAATTGGGTTGAGGTGGAGGGGCATGTGCAAAAGAATGAGAAGCATGATAAGGATATGGGGATTCCCTTCTAGGAGATGAAGAATGAGTTTTGTAATACTTGGAAGGGTAGTAGTGATGCTGAAAAAAAGTGTGACTAGAAAAGTCACGTGAATACATGGGTTGCTGAACATGATTAACATATACATTCCAGCTTAAGGGGGAGTGTTCGTATGCTCCTTATTTTAGAATGATTCGGTTAGGATAATACCAAATCAATCTATGTTGGGGCTAATTGACTTGGTTACAGATTTATGGGAAGATTGCTATCTTATTTCCTCTTTTTAGGCTTGACATTATCTTTTAAAATAAATGGCCTGCTTGCCTTTTTTTAGTGCCTTTTAGTTTTTCCCTTTTTTAGAACAAAGTGTCTACCACATGTATCTATATATTGTAATCGTTTACAAGGCAGTAAAGCAAGAGAGAGATTATTTTCTTCCAAAAGGTTTTAATAACAATTGATGATATGTTTAAATTGATGATGTACAACTACAATTGTATCAATTAGAAATCAAATTACATTCTTTGTTAGATTTATATAATTAATTTTCTATTTTCCTTTCAAAATTATAAATGAGATGTTCTTCAACCATCTCCCTGGAATCAAACTCTACTTTTTAAATATAACATTTTCACACTAACTACAATACCAAACAAGGTTTTTTCAAAGTAAATATAAATATTGTATAATATATATTCTCATATTTTAGCTAACTCATTTTGTTGGGACCATGTTACAAGGATGAAGATGATGATATATTCTTCTAGTTTGAATTTAAACTTTTTTATAAAGTATCATCTTTATTATTATTATATACTTGTATTCATTAGCCATCATACATAAGTTTAGCCAATGAGATGGTAGTTCAATCAATGATTCATTGGTTCATCAACCAAGTCATTCATTTCTAAAAAGATACTAAAACAAAGACTATTACCTTTGGGGGGGTTCTTTTATCTCTTAGCATTAATCATTAATATTGAATGTATTACCAATTATCTGCTGCAACTTGCTTAACTTTTGCAATTATGAAAATCATGAAGGTTGTATATGTGCAAAGAAGATATGATAATGAGCCTATTAAAAAAAAGGTTGCTGCAAGCTAAAAAAACACATGATAAAAAATAACTAAAAATGTTTTGAGGAAATTGTGAATAAATAAGGATATAACTCTTTATAGAGACAAATGGTGAAAGAGAACTTATGTAGCAAACCCTATTTTGTTGGGACAAAGCTCAGATGATGATGATGATGATGATGAATGTTGTATGTATGGTAATCCTATCATAGATGAGATACAATACCAAGATGATCATGAAGGCTATATGCATTAATTAATAACCCTTGCAACATCCAAATTAACTAAACAACAAAGGAAAAATAGATGGAACCTAACATTGCTCAAGATTTTAGTACTAATTCAACTTCTACATCTATATTATGAAATATCATCCTATAGCTAATTAATTTAGTTGCAAGATATTACAATAAACAATAGTCATGATTACTTGGCGAATGTGTCTATGACCTTTTGGGCAAGATAAAACCCCTATAGCAATGCAACAAATATAATTCTATTCACCATGGAATTAACTAAGAAGAAGAGAGTAGTAGAGTTAAATTCATATGAATAGTGAGTGATGAATGACAAAGTGTGATAGTAGAGCCTAAGATCATCCCATTTCCGATGGCGCACTTTTTAAAGCCTCAATCCCTAGGGGGCTAGCATTATCACAACTTGCTCCATAATTGCCTAATTCTTGGTTGTCCCCATAGTCTTATTGCCTTTGGTTGGTAGTTTCGTAGTAGGTGCTTTCAAATGTTTTCTAGGTTTAGAAGGAACCATCATAGTAACCACCACATTCATTTCATTTTCTTCTATCTTATCCTTGATTGCTTTTTATGAAGTCGCATTGGGAGATAGTGCTTGCTATATCAAAATTACTCCATGAACAATCGAAGTTGTTTTCAATCATGTCTTCAACTTCTACAATTGCAAGTTAAGTTAGGCCATTGACTATTTTTAAGCATCATGAGTAGGTCACAATTAAGTTGCTAATTGACCTCAAGTTATAGTAGGATAAGGAGCTATAAGAATGGTTATACCATTAATCCAAAGAACATGTTAATCATGTATGGTTGGTGAAGTTTAAATAAGCACATAGAAGACTTGAAATAAATAGTTTGTTTGTGTGCTAGTGCACAAATTATAAAAAAGATAGTAACATAGTAGCCTAGGAACTAAGAAGATTAGACAAAATAGTAGATGGACCAACATCTAGCCAAAAAAGGATAATAAGTTGTATTTTTTTAAAAGGTTGCCTTATTTCCATAGTGAAATACAAAAACTACAAAGTTCTATCATGTAACACAATCTCTATTAATAGAGGATCTATATATCTATGTTGCCTTGATGCTTCTATCATGCATGCATATGAACCTTTTGGCCTCTACACTACTTTACCAACCCATCTTACCTAGACTTCACTAAAGACCACGGTAGTGACTTCAACAATAATTAAAAGAATGAAGACAATGATGACCAAAAGGGCCCATCTAATGAGTGCTCCCAATAGTTAATAGAAAGCATATTTTAAATTACTCTGAGGAATCAAATAAGAGAGGGGACTAAAAAATAGTCGAGTACTAGAAACTAATGACTTGTACATACCATAGCTAATATCTATCTCATTATATAGATATCTTATGACTAACATAACCCTCTTTCATGAAGGATAATAGCTTTAGCCTTAGTACAAACAATCAAGACTAAGCTTCTTTCCTATGTTGATCAATAATAAAAACATGGATAGTCTTTTCAATGGCTAACAAAAAGTCATTATGTAGTGAGTTGTTCCCCTTTTGACAATGAAGCTTATCCCCATCATCCCACAAGCTAACCCTTGTGCTACTTAGGATTATATTCAATATTCATAGTTTGCCTTGATGTCATACCAATTACATAACCTATCTTGAAACAATGCTTTAACCTTAGATGACCCAATCAACTTCTACACCTCAATGCATTTAAGGAGAAAATAACTAGTTCTATGCAGTTCGAACCTCTATGTATTTTCATCCATGCTTCACCCTCGTCATAGATAAATCATCCATATTTGGGTTCTTAAATAATGACAAGTGTCCAAGGTGAAATCTAAAAGAAATAAAAAACCCCCATTAGAGTGACAACTATTCAATACCTTTCTACTAAGCGATTTTGTGTTTTTGCTCATTTTACAATGGTTGAAAAGTAGCCAACACAAATAAATACACTAAAAGTGTGTCCATATATGTGGATTGATTCTAACTAATGTAGTTAACGAAGTGTGATTTTAAGTTACTAGTCTAATTTGAAATTTGAAGCCATTCCTATATCAAAATACATTTCATCTCTAGTTACTCATTTGTGTAACTCCTTAGGTTTACTTTAACCATAAATGATTTAAATTTTAAATTTTGGAACCTTCCTCAGGTTTACTTTATCCCTAACTCTCTTTGGTCCCTTCATTGATGAGTTGCTAGAATGAATCTGCAACAAACAAACATGCTAAGAAAATAGGTTCTCATGCAATGAGCCTACTTTGTTCAAATGATGCTACCTTAATATTTACTTCTAAGAAAGATATATTAAATATGCTACAAAGTTTAAAAAATTTTACAATTCTTCTAGATTTCAAGTTACTACAGAGAAAACTAAAAAGATAATATGAGGCATGGTATAATTTTAATTTTGGTTATTGTAATGTACGAATTAGGGACTCTTTTAAATACTTGGGTTTTCAATATATGAATAATTATAAATGAGATAAATGCATGAAAGACAAAATAACAGAAGAAATAAAAGCTCTATACAATTAAAAACAAATGTAAAGTATTAGGAGTTTAGACTTGGATAATTAGAGAACAAATTTTTCATACAATCTTTTGTCTTATTGTGTTATATATGGATGCATAGTTTGGGGACCAGGTCTAAAACTTGGAAGACTACTTGATGAATTAAAGGTGAAAGTACAAGCACTCTATTCCACGCTTCTAGGTGTAATCTGCTTCCTTTAAAAGGCAAAACTATTTATCTAACTTATTGCTTATACTCAAAACATTAAAAGACTATGATGGTTTTCTTACAATTAATTTAAAAGTGGCTTTTTGTGCAAGTGTTTATCCTGAAGCATTAAATAAAAGGTGTTAAACCTTGAAAATTTCATTGCTAGTTTGCAGAACAAGATTACATCTCAAAAATGCCCATCAAAATCAAACATGTTACATATAAAATGCAAGTCATGAGCGACGCCTTACGGTCTAAAGCATTAAATTGAATGCTTTCCCCTCCTAAAACAAGACACCCTGTAATCTTGGGTTTAAAAAAAATTTCAAATTTTGCCCTCAAAAAAAAGCACAACAAAAAATAAGAATGAATTAGTACCCTATAAAGAACATAAATGTGGAATTTACTTTCAATATCAACCTGTTCCACAATCCTTCGATTTGACCATTGTTTCAAATTGCAGGTCCAAGAAAAAGTTAGGTTCTGATCATTTAAACTAATATCCTGATATGTATACCAGGTGTTGGCAAAGTCGCATAACAATTTTCCAGAGCTAAAACATGAGCCTTTTATCCGACAAAACTCAAGTCTACAGTTATTGTCATCATTAACACCTCGGATCGAGCTTATAAGAAGTAAATGGATAAAAATAAAACATGCTTCTGTTTTTTGGTTAAGAGACATAAAAGCATATGAATTCCCAATGAACCTTCCCAAAGAGTAGTATTCCTGTTCATAATGCTAGTAGCAATGCAAAGTAATTGGAACGCACTTTTGATTAACATCTACATCAAAGGCACAGCGCAAGTCACAGTGAGTTAATACATCTGGATATCCCAAGAATGACCCCACTAAAAAAATTGATATTGCTATGGCAGCAGGTACGTGAACATGAAGTTCTTGCAACTAAAAGTACCTTCTTTGACCATCATGTCACAATTCAAAGATTGACTTCATATCATTATAATTAAATAGATAGTTTTCAAGATAGCAGGATAATCAGCATTTCGAACGCTGGAAACGAAAATTACAGAAATAGCTGTTAAGAGTAGAATATACCTACAGAAGTTACAAGAGACCTTTCTTTGTCATGGTTGCGTAGTATTGGACATCCCAACTTTTTCATGTGAAATCAGTGCCAGCCAGCATGTGAACTGATGGTAGTTTAAGACTTGTATCAAAGAATTACTTTATAATGTCACAATAAATTCATACCTCGAATGGCAAGTCAACAAGAGTTGCGTTGCCATAAAATTCTTCCAAATTATAGTATGCACGTTGCTCTGGCAGGAAAAGATGGACAACGACATCACCTGTAAAACATTCACCTAAATGTTAAAAAATATACAAAACATTTAGTTATCAGTGCCAGCCCCTTGTTTAGTTGCTCATGCACAGAGACTACAGCTACGTGTTACCATAGTATTAAACATTTACATTCATAAACATAATAATGTCTACGGAGACCTAAACCAATGCATATAAAAGCTTATAACTAGTCAAGTTTCTCAGTATAGTATACATGGTACTCCCGAAAAAATAACATATTTCCTCCAAAATCATTAAAATGAGATGTTAGCTTAGTGGTAAGAGTCTTGGCTTGGTGACCCCAGGTCAAAAGTTCATTTCCAGTGGGCAACACTGAGTTATAAATTCTTTTTTTTTTAAATTCTGTACAAGGAATTCTGAAACTGATCCACTAGATCTAAGGGGTCTTAGTGAACATTAAGTAAAAAATTTCAGTTTCATAAAAATCACAGATCCCCTAAAAATGTATCAATTCATCAGAGATTACTCATGAATAATGGGCGTTGCTAAAAGCATGTTGCTCTTGTTTGTCAATGTTCCTAATTTTCATATATTCAGGGCCACAAGAAAAGGACTAACACAATGTACAGAAAGATAGAGAGACGTAGTTAATACATACTTGGCTGTTTACTTTATGCACTTGAAAGCATAATTTTAGAGTTCTTCTGAAATAATTAACATCTATCTCGTATCCACTTCTGGCAGGATACAGTGGAAGTGTTTTCTGGAGTAAATTTCCCTCTTAACGCAACCTAAATTGAAGCTTTTACCATGTAACCATGATAGATTCAGGTTAATAATTGAAAGCGTGAAAACTTATTACTTGTAAGAAGATGCGAAAAACTAGAAATATGAAGAGAGAGTTATTATCAAATATTTAACTGTGTTCATTGCAAAAATCAAATGTATTATTTTTATTTTGCAATTCAGGCGGATTTAAAAATGATTCAGAAGCAGTTCTTTATCTGTTATTTTCATAATTGCAAAGCATATGTCTAAGGCTTGTGACTCCACAACTAAAGTTTTCGACTGACCAGAATACGTAATGGTAAATAAACGAAGGAATGTATCCCATGAAAGACAAATCAACAGAACATCTAGTAACAAAGTAATTTTAGTAAATAAATCCATAAACAAATGGTTAATTACAGATAACGAAATTTCCCTTAAAGTAGCTTAATATAGTATCATTAATCTTCTTTTTGTGCTGTGGTGTTGTAGAATGGTATCATAGAGATGGCAGGAACTTTAGATAAGAGAAGTACTCTTTCTTTCTTTTATACTGGAATTTTTCCTTGTGGGTGGCACAAAAGGAAAACAAAGAAGTAATGAAAAGGAAGCTTCAATAAAATGACATGTTATTGCAAGCAAGATAACGCCCAATGGCACATAATTATCACCAATAACCGCAACGCCTCTACTTGAGATTGGTCTTTTATAAAGTTATATAACATTTTTGTGTGGCCAACTAACTACTTGAAATTAACATGAACACGTAAAAATGTATAGAAAAAGATTTTGCAGAGAATTCAGAATTTTAAGCGAAGATGTAGAGTAGATGTTAAACAGTGCTTACCAAAGTCAAGTAACATCCAGGAATTAGGTTTGACATCTCCCCCAACTGCAGTTCTCCTAAAATCCTGCTCTGCAAGATCACGGATTTTAGACCTGCAAAGTTAGGAAGAAAAATAAATGTTCAAGTCAAAAAGACGACGAAAGGACACGTGGCATTGCAAATGCTTGTGTGTGACTTTCCATTTACCCCATGGCATCAATCTGTGGATTTGAAAATGCTGTAGCAATAACAAAGAAGTGTGTCCAATATACCAGAGGTTTCACATATAAAACCCGTATGTCAACACCTTTTACATCACTTGCAACCTTTGCTGCTGCTATTGCAACTGAGAATTTTCATCTTGTCAGTTGAATAGGAAAACCCAATAAAGAAACGGTAAAATGAAAAGGATACGTCAACAATTAAAATAAACGTGTGTTATTTATTGATATAATTCATTCATGCTGAGGCCAAATGACATTGGCATTGTATGTGGGAAACTTTAACTTACATGACAGACTTTCAGATTCATCAGTTGCTTCTGCAACAGGGGGACTTTGGTTGGAGCTTACATAGACGACCTTGCCATACTTATCAAAGAGATTATCAAATTCCTCTGTGATGCCTTCGTTCATATTCTGGACAAATAAGAAGAATTAAAAAAAAAAACCGTTTGGGGAAAAGGTCACGCTATTTCTCAATTGCCTTAATTCTTAAAAAAAAAAAGTAATATATTTGCCTTATCCACGTAATTGTACTTAAGGAATTGATAGTACATTTCAATGCCATCAAGAATCAGAAACAATATGAAAATGATTTCAAAACACAAGAAATGCAAAAGGCAATTATTGAAATTATGTTTACAAACTTATAGCTCATCCACATTTAACTTTACCCAAGGAGTGTGACTTGTTGGCTAAGTTGTGTGGCTTGCATTCTACAAGTCGCAGGTTCCATCCTAATAGGCTGCTGCTAAGATATACAGGCATTATGCAAAAGATTGTTGAAATTGAGCTGGTCCAATAGATCTATAGCGTCTCAGATGTACAGCTTCAGTTTCAGAAAAAACAAATTACAAAGAAAAATTCATTATAGTTTGGGAAATATAAGAACCAGACATACTTAAATACATAAAATAGGCTAAATTTAAAAAGAAACAATCAATGTAAGTCAGAAGCTGATAAATCAATGGCCCTTTATCACATGCTAGGTTACTAATAGCTAGAGGTAGAGAGTAAAAACCCCGGCATAACAAAAATTCTATCAATAAATAAATAAATTCAATATCTGTACGGATCTCAAGGTAGGTAGCAATAAACTCTGAGGACAAAATTATACCATCTTTGTGTATTGTTCATAAAAGACTTAATGACCATGCCAAAGCCAAACAACAACAATGTTTTCTATCTTCATGTTAGATATAGAAAAGGCAGGGAACATGATGAATCATCTTTGACAATGCCTGAGAACTGGAACATCATTAAACATACAAATATTTTTTTGCAATCTGTTTGACAAGCAACCAATTGGATTAAAGGGTATTAAACCATCTGTATTATTATTGCATCCACTATTCTGGACATGAACCTAAATCAAAAATGGAGCTACAGCTTCTCATTGGGTCTGCATTGAGCAGGGATAATTTCAGTGAAACTTCTACTTTTGAAATAAAAATGAGTTAAATAAAACACCTTCAAAAATATTATTTTCAGAAAAAATTGAGAAGGTGGCAATCACTGAACAATTTGCCTTACAGCTAAACCAAGGAACAAATCTATTATTTTAAAATTTTTCAATTTCATTTGTTATAAGTATCATAAAAACATTTATCTGCCCTTAGACAATTTTTGTTATTGTTATGGATGAGTTAAGCAAATAAATGCAGTATAGGATGAAATCCATTAGTGTCTATTATATACAGATGATACTGCATTGGTAGATACATTTCCAGCAAATATTGCTTCCAAAATAGAAATGTGGACACATGCTCTAAAATTTTTTTAAAAAAAACTTAAAAATTAGTAGAAGATAGAATATATAGAATATAATTTCAATAATCATATAAATAATTATGAAATATAAGTAATAATTCAAGGCTAAAAAGTCCCTCATTGTAAACAATTCTGCTACCTAGGATCAATGTTCCAATCAGATAGTAAAATTAATAAGGATGTAAGAAATAGGATTGAGGTAGGATGCTCAAAATGGAGACAGACTAGTCATGTTTTCTACAATAAAAGAATCTCAATAAAACTAAAAAAAAAATCACATTACAGTAATCAAGCCTACCATTTTATATGGTTTTGACTGTTGGGCTATAAAAAAAGAGACATGAACAATGAATCAATGTGGCAAAAAAGTAAATACTTGGATAGATGTTAAATGTTTTAAGAAAAGATAAATGGCATAATATAGATATTAGAGGAAAGCTTAGAGTAGCATCTTTTTTAGATAAACTACAGGAATATTATCTTAGATGGTTTGATCATGTCCAAAGAACATCAGATAGTAAGCCTATTAAAAAAGATTTCTGCATCACAATTTTAAAAAAGGTGCCAAAACGAGATCAAAAGAGACATTAAAAAAATGATTGAAAATGATATGAAGAAACTACAGATAGATAAAGATCTAGCTCTACATAGAGATGATGGGGAAAGAAAACTCAAGTAGCCAACCCCATTTTGTTCGAACAAAGCTAGGATGATGATGACACCATCTTTGGCAAAATTTGAGGTGGACATCATTGAACAATATACCTTACTCCTAAACCAAGTAACAAATCTATTATCCTGAAATTTTCTAATTTTATATGTCACCAATATTCGAAAAATATTTTATTTCTTTAATTTAAAACAGTGACTAAGCTTACTAGTTGAGTTGATATTTGTAAGCTTACTGGTTAAGTTGCTAGTTGTATTCACAATAAAATATTGAATTCGTGATCTTATAACTAAAAGTACTTTAATGATAAGCTCATAAACAAATCGTTCCTTATATTTAATGCTCCTTGTGCATCCCTGCATTTGTGAAACATAGTCTAGCATGCTAACGATGCGTTTACTATTATCATGAAATAAAACTGAATTATTCTACCTTACAGGTGTTTTATTTAGATAGTTTTAATCTACTGCATCTTTTCTTCATTGATTATATGGTTGACATTGTAACCTTTTCCATAAGGGCGGCAAGTATTGTTAGTTAGGGAGGTTTAGATGTATTTCAATATACTTCAACCCTTTCCTACGATCATGGATTAATTACATAAGAGGTCTAGACCTTTGCATGGAAAAAAGGCGGAAAATTATTCATATTTACCTGTTTCTTAAATTTAACACCTAATTTTTTGAATTTTTTTTAAGAAACAGATAAGATCCATTTTTTTCCACATTTGATGCGTCCATCTCTTTGTTAATAATATAATTGGAAATCTGGAAACTCTTCCAACATAAAATTTACGGAAAAAAAAGGCTATCCCAAAATTTCAATATTTTCATAATGAGAAAATATGCCAAGCAAGTTTAAATTTTAACAACCGACAAGGAAAAATTTGCATTCAGCCATCTTCCTTGGGTCAATAAATCAAAATCTGATGATGGAAAAAAACTGCATCAATAACATATTTTCACAAGATAGAGGAGCTCAAATCTAATATGAAAGTGAAACTGAACTTTTACTTTGACCCTCTTAGTTCTAGATCTTTCTGGATTTTTTTTTAGCTCATCCCACCAAACTGGGTCGTGGGAGGGTTGGTAGATGAGTGAAAGCCTAACCTCTTTGAGTAGCTATGCCCAGGCTTGAACTCAGGTCTTTGCCTTGAGAAACAAGTACCTTACCATCACTCTAAGTGGAAATCCTAGTAGGAAATATATCACCCAAATCAAACAAGGTAAACACAACTATCTGAACCAGGGTTGCACTTAAGTGAAGAAATAAGGCACCATGGAAATCAATAGTTAGTTAGCCAGTACTCACTAATATACGATCATCCTTTTGCAAATACACATTCTAACTTTCTTGCCTTTATGCCACTAGCACTGCACTGCGCCTTAAAAAAACAAAACAACATAAAATATTCTGCAATGCTGTTTGGCGTCCAAGCTCCCTCGTGTGGGAATTAGTGCCAGTGAAATATTTCTTTGTAACCAGTTACAATTTTTGTCGTAAGTTTGCAATACAATTCGAATGGTGATGGTCCATAAATTTCCGAAACATCAAATACTTTGCCAACTGCGATTATTTGCAGTAAATAGCATTGTAATGCAGGTTCTGTAATTCAGTTTCTTAGTCTTTAATAGGGAGTGAAAAGGAAAAAGAGAAAAAGCTAGAGGGCAAAGCACCTTTGTTCTACAAACTAAACCATGGGAAATCTTACATCCACACGAAGGCTACAATCCCATCTGTTATGAAGTCAGGCATTATTATAAAATGATTTTTCCAGAAAAAAAAAGGTCCAGCTTATACTCAGTTTGCTTGGGCTTTGACTTAACTTTCTAAGCATAATCTTGCCTGTCTTAATGTTAGGTGCAGAAACATCAATAAAAAAATGATTACCACAGAATTTACAATAACTTACACGCTTATACTTTGAGGCTGTTGTTCTCGAATAAGTTCTTCTGGGAAATGGGGGCATGCGTGATAAACGCAATTTCTTCGAGTGGATTGCTCTGCGAAAGCAGCAATGCATGCCTGAAAAAGGGCATGCTTCAACGGAATTCTTCAAGGTGCTCACACAGAACATGTTCCGCTCTTTTTACAGTCCGGAAGCAAAAGATTCTTCAGCTGGGATAGGCCAAACAATGGCCGAGTGGAGTTTGCCGCTCTTGCATAAAAATGTTCTGGATTCTAAACAGACCCTTCGATCCAGATATTTGGGCTTCCCGGCAAGAATATTCCTGCGAGAGTGGACACGGAGTACTTCACCTCCAAATATATATTCGAATAACTAACGTTTTCGTCGAACTTTTTAAAAAGGAAACAAAAAATGATTTTTTTTTGAATAAAAGTGTTCATGTACCATTTTAAAAGATAACGTATTCTAATGTGAATTTGGAAGTACCATGCACGTTTTTTTGGTTTGAGGACATGGTTCTTGTGAGATGTATGCATTTTAAGTCATTTCATGTTAAATTATCTCTGAATCTTTTGTTTACATTTGTGGGTGTTAGATTTGAAATAAGGAAAACATAGGGACACCCCAAGATTTATAGAAGTTTATACCTTAATGCTACCTAGTAAAATCAAACTTGTGACCTAAAGTTACCAAGCCAAGATTACCAGGCTAACACCTCATTATCTCTATACCTAATCTATCTACATTAACAAATGAGTTGTAGTTGTACCATGGGATAAAGGCATTACGATTTAAGTTGGTAAAGTGTAAATGATTTCCATGAAGCAATGATCACCATATAAGGGGTGTTTTAAGTTATAAAATTGAATGTTTTATTATGTATGAAGACCCAATAAACTTAGTTGGGTAGGGGACGTGTGCACTTCACAAAATACAATTATAGATCTGATAAAATACTCTACACTCATTGGCTACATGAAAAACAAATCACACAAACATTTTGCTAAAATATTTAATCTTTACTTTAAAGATTCAATCATGGAACATTCATGATAAAACTTATTTTTAATGAACCACGATATTGTATCTATGATATTGCATTTACAATATCATATCTAAACATCATAGCCTTGCATACATCATCGTTGATGCGATGGAGAGGGTCCTGATCATCCCTATAAATACCAACACTTAGTTGCATTGAACGAACAACTTTCATTCCATCCTTAGTGAAACTATTGCAGTTTGTTTTTGTAGTTTACACTTAGTCATAGAGTGAATGCCTGCAATGTAGTGTTGAACAGTTGTACGACATCTTTATTCGAGTGGATTATGCTTGGGCATAGTTCATGAACAAAAATAAAGATTGAGATTGTTTGCCACCATTGCGACTGATGAGACATGATATCGCATGCACCGCGATATCGCGTACGCGATATCACGGTCCACCGCCAAATCTATAAATAAGAGGCAGCACTCCCCTCATTTATCATCCTAGGCTAGAAGTAGCGAAGCTCTGGCAGTTTAATCACTCCAGAGATAGAATATTTTCCATGTGCCCGCAGTAGGAGTCCCCAAGTGAACGGATCTTTATTCGACAGCTTTGTACCTGAACGCAAGTTGTGTACGGCAATAAAGACAAGCTTTGTGAATAAACCTTGCAATGCATGGAATAGGTTTATTACATGTTATTTCCTACCTGTTATTTATTACATGCATTAGCGCGGCATGAGTACGACTTGGTTACGAGCATTGACGAATGTGTACGGCTAACC
>MNCI01027046.1:197948-209450 GCA_015680685.1 Gnetum montanum
CAGGGCGTGTACAGTAAGTGGGAACGGATGCTGATGCTAGTTAATCTAGACTTAGGTCCTTACTTAGAGTAGTTAGTTCTCTCATCCCTTCACCCTTTAGCATAGGAGATAAAACCATAAAAGACCAAAAAAATCATATACCTCGGACTTACTTAACCATACACTGTGGCAACAAAAAGTAAGTCTGGGAAGACAACGAATGATTAACCCTAAGTGTTCCATGGGGCGTTTAGGCATTTAGTCTATGGAGTTCGACCGGATCGCGCGTGCTACACTCATTTCATATGGTTGAGTGTAGGGGTACCTCGCCACTCATTAGCGACATTACACTTAGTTCTTTTTTTTCTACTTAGTCATTACACTTAGTTCTTTATTTTCTGCTTAGTCATTACACTTAGTTCTTTATTTTCTGCTTAGTCATTTTCTTTACTTAGCTTAATTTTCATTCCTTTAATATGTTTACTTTAGTTTAGTCCTTTACATTTCTCAAGTACATTACTTTTCCATGTCCATTGCTAAGGCATAATGAGTACGACTGGTTTCAAACATATAAATGTAATCATTTGGTAATCCTAGTAGTGGTATTGCTTGATTCACCCAATAGCATAACACTTGGTAACCTAGTAATGGTTACATGAGCCCAGAACATGTACAGTAAGCCAAAAATATTACCATAGAATAGAATAGATTTACATTTTTGTTAGCATTTAAATTTAGATTTTATTCTCATTTCTCATTATGACTACACTTAGGAGTAATATGAGCCCAAAACATCAACATATCACATACCTCACTAAGAGCTAAACCATACTACTCACACTTCACTACCTCAAGGTAGAAAGATAGCAATCTTGAACTAATTATCAACCACTAGCATACTTATATTGTCCATCCATGGATTACGATCTAGTCACATGTGTGCACTCGTGACTTGCATGATAGAGTGTTGGGATACCCTGCCACTCATCATTAGTGTCGTTGTCGAGGATGTATCAATGTTTGCTTAGTATTTGATTTTATAGAGTTCATTGTATTAACAATTACAAAGTTTATCCTTCACACTTGAATTAATTATTTTAACACACACACATACACTTAAGAGCATCAAAAACATAATATGGCTTCTACACTTAAAGAAAAGTCACTACTTGCCAAAGAAACTCATAAGAGTTATGACAAAGGATATGATAAAGAGTATTGGAGTGCACCCATGCAAATCAAAAATTTCATATGCTCACATTGATCCACACTATGCTAATTTCACATTTATCTTTCACTAGGATGACCAACTAAAGTGGAGATATTTTCAAAGCAATGTTGCTTTACCTCCTAAATGTTCTACATCATGTTGCAAGTAACCGTAACAAGGTTAAAACTTGGTCATGTACAAGAAGAATACCATGTCACTAAACATGACTAGGTCATATCAACCTACCAAAGCACAAGTAAGAAGGAATGCTATCATGGAGACAAGACATGAGCATAACAAAGGAAAGTAAGCACATCACACAATTTTCCTAGAAGAAGTAAATGATGATACATTTGTAATGGAAGAACTTCACCAAACTCATGAATCTCATTCATAGACCCCAATCATCCATCTAGAGGAACTTGTCAAAATACAATTGCATTAAACCTTTGTAGAAGCCCCTAGGAAAGATATGAAGGACTCTAAACTTAGGCAGAGCTCATGGGCTAAAGCTTCCGTGGAACCAAAAGAGAATGAGTCACAGAGTCACAAAACAAAAACCAGCTAGTACCATTCTTCAATTGCTTTCTCTTCCTCCTCATGTTTATCTATGAAATTTTCCAAGAGGGCATGAAGACCAAGAGACTATGATAGGAAAAGATGAGAATAACATGAGAGATGTGTACATTGAAGAAAGTATCACGATGAAGAGGAAGATAACTATGAACAAAGAAGAGATAGGATCAAGCATGAAGAAAGAGAGCATTATGAACAATGAAGGGATCACAACTACAATAGAGTTTATGAACCTAAAGATCAAGAAGAACCCTTACTGGGAACTCATAATATGATTAAAATAAGAGAAGCAATGTATATCCCTACTAGGCACATAAGGGATAGTCACATTAAGCAACTAAATATGAACAACATTTCCAAGTTTGAAGGTGGATACAATGTAGATTTACAACACTACCTCCAAGCATTCTATGATGTATGTGCCCTTTAGAACATTGAAAATGATTGGCAAAAATTAAAGTTGTTTCCCAAAACATTTATCAAAGAAGTGAAGAGTTGGTACAGATCTTTAGAACCAAAATCAATCCAAAGACAGAGTACCATGCTAGAGCTCTTGAATGATAAGTATTAAACCTATTCAAGAGTGTCTAATTTAAGGAAACAAATCCAAAGATGGAAGCAAAAGATACATGAATCCCTTGACATGATAATGGGTAGATATTATTCATTACTACATAGATGCCCAAGCCATGAATTTTGTCAAATGAAGCAACTAAGGCATATTAGTGGTGGATTAAGGAACAAGACTAAAGAAACTCTTGGAGTATATGCCCAAGGCAGATTATCAAAAATAACAGCTCATTGAATCCAAAGACTAATAGACTAGGTGGCCAAAGAGGAAGAAGAATTAAAGAAAAGAGAATCAGTAGAAGAGTACAATTGAGAGTCCACAATAAGAAAAAGGAATGTGAGAATGTGTGAAAGACAGGAAGAAGAAACATTAGAGGATGTCATCCAAAAGAAAACTCTACCCTTCCAAAAATCAGTCAATGACATTGTGACAAAGGTAGAGAAAATGTGGGATTTAGTGGATGAAAAATTTGCTACTACACTTAAGATCATAGAGAAAAAGACTAAACAACAACAAAGAAAGGAAGAAAAGAAGAGATAATAGACAAGAGAACTACAAACATAAAGGAAAATTTGCTATAGTTAAGGAGTTTACAAACTCCAGTTTAGAAGATGAGGACAAATGCAAAGTGTACCAATATGAACATCCTAAGGGATGTTGCCTTGTTATGGTCCACTTGCAAGAGTCTGGGACATATGTACTTAACTCAAAATTTGTCAAGAAATAGATGTCAAGACAATTACCTTACCCACAAGGTAACTTCTAACAACCTTACCAACCATCATACTGCCCAAGCAAAGCCTACCCTCCACAAGAGCAATTTTAGTAGTAGTGGCAACAATCACAAGTATGGGGAATGTCATTTTCAATACAACAATATCCATATAGGTAACTAGATCCTTATGGATGTTACGTTCAATGTCCAATCTCTTTGAGAAATGCTTCAATCCACACTTCCTCTCACTACTATCCACTAGAGTATCATATACCCACTACCTTGCAAATGGATCCCAATTCTTATGCACATCAACCAATTGTTTATTCATCAATCTAACCTCCTAACTTTCTACCACAAGTACCACCATCAGGTATGGAAAGAGAATTGCCAACACAACTATAGCAAAAGGATGCTACTAGGGCAATCAATACACAAGAGGATGTGCTAGTAAATGAACCTCGATCTAGGATACATCCATTCTTTAGAACAAGTCTAGAAAGGATTCAAAGGATGGAAATTTCATCTTCATCAACCCCATCCACATAACTCCTCAAGGGAATACCAAGCTTGCACATTCTACAAATCCAAATTTGACTACTATCATGTTCATCCAAATTGTAACACATTGGATCAAGGTAAGAGCACTTCCCAAGAAAAGAATAGATTTAGAAAGTTCCTTAGTATATCTCCAAATAGTAGGCCACAAACCATGAAAAGCTCTACTAGATTTTGGATTAGGAGTAAATTTGATTTCACAAGACAAGTACAAAAGATGGAATATTCCTTCGCTAAAGAAGAGTAATATTCAACTAAAGCTTGTAGATCAGTCAATCACTATTCCACTGGGGCAAGTGGAAGATGTTTTCACCACCATAAGTGGTTGGTCATACCCTACAAATTTTCTTGTCATTCATGTAGGTTAAAATAAGGGAGATTTCCTATCATTATGAGAAGAGCATGGCTTAGCACTATGGATGCTAAGTTAGGGATCAAAGACTTGTCCTTGGAAATTTCCAACAAAGATGAAGCTGGAATCATATAGAGACACTAAGTTCCATGCATCGCATATAGCGATAACATGTGCAATTATGTGCAAAAAGTCTAGGCCATAAAACACAAAACTAATACAGCATGCAATAATCGTATAGAAAATATGTTTGTGCAATAGTGTCTATATGTAGCAGTCATAAAAGAAGAAGGCACCCAGTTGCTGATTATTGAAAAAGAGACAGAGTTTGAATATGCATGGAACCATTGAATAAAATTACAAGTGCCTATATTAAAAAAATTTGACAAGTTAGAATAGTTCAAAAGAAAACATCCCTATGTACAGTCATATCAAGAAGAAGACATCAAATGGGAACAATTAGAGATTTAAGACAAATATGAACGAGAATCCTTAGAATTGAAAGCCCTACTGGATGTACTAGAATATGTCTTTCTGAATAACAAAAAACTAGTAATTATAAACATCAATCTTGATAAAGAGCAAAAGATAGGTAAAGAGCAAAACTAGAAGTGGTAAATAAATGGCCAACAACATTCGCATGGTCCTATGATGAAATAATAGGTATAGATCCATGCATATGTCAACACCAAATCTATATAGATCAAGCTATCAAACCTCATTGCCAACCATAAAGAAAACTCAATCCTAAACTCAAAGAAGTAGTCAAACAAGAATTGGAAAAACTCTTAAAAGTAAGGTTCATCTATCCAATAGTAGAAAGTGAATGGGTTACTCCCTTAGTCATTGTTCCAAAAAAGGTGGCAAGTGGAGGGTATGCATTGACTTCTAGTTGTTGACTACAACAACATTTAAGGACCACTTTTCTTGACCATTTTTTAATTAAGTCCTTGATACTATCTTAGGGCATTAGTCATATAGTTTCCTTGATGGGTACATTGGGTATAACTAAATTTGCATTGCACTAGGAGATCAAGAAAAGACTACATTCACTAGTTCATGAGGGATGTTTTCCTACAAGAAAATGTATTTTGGCTTGTGTAATGCTCCCACTACCTTCCAAAGACTTGTACTAAGCATCTTCCAAAAACAAATTGACAATGGAATGGAAGTATTTATAAATGATTTTTCCACATATGGGCTAGACTTCAAACAAGCATTGGGCTAATTAGAGCAAGTTCTAAAGAGATGTGTTGAAACTAATCTAAAGCTCAATTAGCAAAAGAGCCATTGAATGGTCCAAGATGATATTTTTTTGGGGCATAAAGTATATTACAAAGGAATAGAGGTAGATCTTGATAAGTTAAGAGTTATTCAAAACATTACTTGGAGGCCACAAATTGTTAAGGATGCCAAATCATTCCTTTGCCATACAAGATATAATAGAAGATACATTGGGAACTTTCCAAAGATAGCAAAGTTTCTAGTAGAACTTATGAAGAAAGATGCATTATTCCAATGGATAGAACAACATGAGAAGGAATTCAAGACATTAAAGAAAACGTTGGAAGAAGCACTAATTCTCTAAGCTTTGGATTGGTTTAAGCCCTTATACATTATGACAAATGCTTCAAACTATGCAATGGGAGTAGTACTCACTTAACTTAATGATCAAAAAAGACTATATTACCTACACTGTGCTAGTCAAAGCATCACTAGAGCATAACTTAATTACACCACTATAGAAAAGGAGATTATGATCATGGTGTATCCATTAGAAAAGTTCAGAAATTATATGCTTAGGTATCCTATTTATGTTCATACTGATCATAATGCCATTAAATTTCTGATGAACAAACTAGCGATCAATCAAAGAATGATACAATGGCTTGTGATATTTCAAGAATTTGACATTACTATGATAGACAAGAAAGGAGTTGAAAAAATTATAGCTAATCATTTGTCCAGACTAAGATGGGAACTACAAGAATAGGATGAACTATTATCAAACCAATCTTGTGATGAAAATTTGTTTACAAGGACAACAATGGCTATCAACTTAACAGAAAAGTCATGGATTACTGACTACATGACTTATCTCACTATACAAGAGCTTTTGATTGAGTGGAATAAGAAAAAAAAGAATAATTCCTCCATAGAGTTAAACAGTATATGGAAATTAATGAAAATATTTACAAGGTATGTGTCAATGAGGTAGTTAAACAATGTGTTCTAGAAGATAGCCAATAAAGAATTCTACAAGGTGCACATGAGGAACCATGCGATGATCACTACATAGGATGCAGAATAGCATAGAAGCTAATGATGGTAAGCTACTTTTGGCCTATCATATTCAAGGATGCACACCGATTCATTGAATCTTGTGAAAGATGTCAAAGTGATAGAGGTTTAATAGCCATAAATGAAGGATGGATACAACCATTAGATCCATTCAATATCCAGGGAATTGATTTTATGGGGCCCATCACATATGTCCAATGGAAAATCTAATATCATAGTGATAATTGATTATTGTACCAACTAGGTAGCAGCAACTGTAGTTAAGGATTGCACAGCCAAAACTGTTTATCTTTTAGTATGTCAAAACCTTATGGAAAATGAAGAACAAAGGATGTTTATTATGGATTTTGTATTTATAGGTCAAGAATAAGAACTCCACATCATGGACAAGGAATCAAGGAAGCATGGATATCAAAGTAAAATACTCCAAGCTAAATGAGAGCATGGACAAGTAAGAAGACTACAAGCTAAATGAAGATGCTCCAAGGATTAACAGAAAGCTAAATCAATAAGAGAAAGCCTAAGCCTAAAGCTCAAAATTTGAGAAGACGTCTCCAAGGAATAGAAGAAATCTTGGTTGAGAGGAAGTCAATCATAGGAAGACGTATCCCAAAAATAGGAGATGTCTCCTCTTGAAAGAAGATGTCTCCCTAGAATTGAGGTTGAATTTAGAGAGACGTCCCAATCTCGAAGGAGACATCTACATTAGCCATTGGATAGTTGTTGCATGAATTCTGAGGTATTTTTGGAAACTTTGATGCTATAAGAAGACTTCAAATTCTTGAGTATTATGCAAGCATTATCAACATCAAAGCTATCATTGTCTATCTTATGCTTTTGTACTTGTGTACTTGAATTGTCACATCATTTGTTAGATTTGTTGTGGAATTGTCCTTCATTGTACAAGAAATTTGTAAATTGAGTTATACTCTCTCCCTATGGTTTCTTTTCTTTTCTTACTACCTTGATGGATTGATGTGCTTCTTGTAAGAAGGCATCCTTTTATAGCTTGTCAGGATCCTATGAGATTGAGTTATTTTGTTACTTCAAAATACTTCAAAGCAAAGCTTTATTTTGTACAACTTGTGGGATCCTTCAAACCATTCCTGAACTTGTTGGGACCTTGCAAGTTAAGATTTATCACTGATGAGTGGCGAGGTACCCCACACTCAACCATACGAAACGAGTGTGGCACGCATGATCTGGTCGAACTCTGCAGACTAAGTGCCTACACGCCCCATGGAACACTTGGGGTTAATCATTCGTTGTCTTCCCAGACTTACTTGTGGTTGTCATGGTGTATGGTTAAGTAAGTATGAGGTATATGATTTTTATGGTCTTTTATGTTTTTCTCTTATGCTATTGAGGTGAAGGGTTGAGAAACTAACTAACTCTAACTAATGACTAAGTCTAAATTACCTAGCATCAACATCCATTCCCACTTACCATACACACCTTGAACTGATGCAACCGCGGCTACCAAACACTAATCATTGCTGGGATCACCGCGCATAACACACGTGCTCAAAGTGGTCGTACTAAGGCACTTAACTAGGAGGAAAGGATTGAAAGAATCTATCTAGCCTACGTGCAATGAGCAGTCGATTCCTTGACTAACCGTACACATTTGGGACTACCACTGGGATTACCAAGTGTAGATCCTGGATACACCACTAGGTTACCAAGTAGTCACACTAGATGCTCGTTATCAAGTTGTACTCATACCGCATGCGATGAGCAGCTGATTCCTTAACTATCCGTATACATCCTTAGATGCTCGTAATCAGGTCATACTCATTCTGCATTCTAGGAGTTTAAGGGTGAGAGAGAAAAAAATAAATAAAATCCTATTCTATGCACTGCAAGGTTTATCCAAAAAGCTCGTCTTTATTGCCATACACAACTTGTGTGTAGGTACAATGTTGCTCAAATAAAGATCCATTCACTTTAGGGCTCCTACTGTGGGCACATGGAAAATATTCTATCTCTGGAGTGATCAAACTGCCAAAGTTTCCCTACTTCTAACTCAAGATGGGAAATAAGGGGAGTGCCGCCTCTTATTTATAGATATGGCAGCGAACCGCGATATCGTGTACGCGATATCGTAGGGGACAACGCGATATTGTGACGGCCGCGATATCGCGTACGCGATATCACAGGGGACGACACGACACGTCTCATCATACCCCCATGACTAAATGAAAACTCGTCCTCGAGTTCCTTACAATAATATTGGGAAGGTATGGAATTATTGAGGGGAATGGAACTAATGGGATGACATGTGAACAGATCATCATTACAATACTTGACAAAACTGGTGTTCATGACAACAAGGGTGAACACCTTATTATAATGACATCAGGCCTTTGTTGGCAGCTAAGAAAGAAAGAGAGAGAGAAAGAAGTGTTGCTACTGCCAACGCCAAGATTGCGCCTTCCATTGTCCATCGGTAAGCACACCATCGATCTTGCTCCTTGCATAACTGCTTCCAGCGCTGCTCCATTCCACGTGGTTCTTCAAGATCCAATCCATTGTTGTATGATCGCNAATGAAACAGATTTCAAGATGGTAATGAACAAAATAAAATTAATTGCAAAAATGTTAGGGAAAAGAAGTTAATAGATGCACCAAATAGGAATGTCAGTGGATCCTCCCCAAAGTAGGCTCATGCCCCTGATGCCCTAAAAAACCCACATTCAAAGAGTCCATAGGCTCTAGAAATGTCATTTGGAACAAGATTTAAAGTATTAACCACAAGCGTTTACCAAAAAGAAAACAGTGCATCTACCAAAATATACACTAATGATACAACCGACAATGAGGTGAATAATGGAGAGAAGGGTGGAGAGAAGAGGATGGAATGAAATCCCAAGAACAAGGTGGTGTATAGCCCCTTGTGTGCTTAATGATTAATGTGACTTGGCAAATCCCATTCCAAGTCCAGCCTCAAACCAACCACATCCAGTGACTTTGCATCAGTGCATTCAGCTAAACCATCCACTTGGATAATAAGGATGCCTTCCCCAAGAGTTACCATCATTCCGATGAAACAAAAGAGAGAATGGGAAGCGAGAAGGGCCTTAGTTAGAGGGAACACTTTGGTTCTATAACTAGTGCTTGTAGCCTAAGTTTATTTCGTCTAAGGGGTGTGCTTTGAATTCTCACTTAGTTTTTTTTTGTTTTTTGTTTTTATGTGTGAGAACCACACCATGCAAAGACTTGATTATTTTTATTGTCTCAACTTCCGATAATTGGGTAACATCGGAACGACAAGAAAACTCAAGAAGAAAACATCCAAGCACCCAAGAGAATGGCCAACAAAAAAGCATTAAGTTCCCTTGAAGTCACACCCTTTTCAAACCTTGAGTCCTTCTTTAGTTTGAGAAATACCCAATCACCNGGTTGTGGATGGATGGATGAAGTGATCTCATTGCCTGCCATATCAAAAGAAACATACCTTAGTATCAACATTGTGACTTAAAAGTAAAAACCAAACATTAGCAATCAACATGAAAATAGTTCATACCATCATTCCAAACACTTATTGGGTGACAAACTTACAAGGTGGATCACACACACACACACACACAAAATGGAAAATACAACGATGTTGTAAAAAAAAACAAGAAAAGTTAAAGAAAGTTGTAAAACAAACACAAGAAAAGTTAAAGAAATTTGTAAAACAAAAACGTTGTAAAACAAAAATGTGTAAAACAAAAACATTGTAAAAAAATGTTGTAAAAAAAACGTTTAAAACAAAAAATTGAAAGAACTAAGGGTCCCATATAATTAGCATAAGTGGCCATCTCCCCCATGACTGAGTGGAAAGGGAGAGATCTGAAATAATGAGCACCTATTTGAATTTCTAAGAAGTGTCCAACTTCTCCCAGTTCATGATCTTAGATTAAGGGATGGAAGTTGGCGACACTCAAATTCCAATGTGTATATGCTTTCATTATGGGCATGGGTTGCCTCAGTTCATTCCATGCATATTTGGTTGCTCCTTTGAGTAGCTGTCAACCACGGGGTGTCTACTACTGGTTGTGTGGTTGCTACATACAGGCATCTTTGTTGCAAAGTTTCAAGGGCACACCTGTTACATGGAGGCATTTCCTCCATGTCATCACTTGATGAATCACTATATGTGATGCATGGAACTTTCCTCTTCTCAATCTTTCCATAAATGTTTATCTTAGAAATTTCCAAGGAAAGATCGCGGATCCTAAGGCATGCGTCTACTGTGCTTAGCCATGCCCTTCCCATTATAATTGGGAAGTTCCCGTTGTTGTTGTTGACTTCAATCACCAGTAAATTAGCTGGGTAAGACCAACCACACACAGTGGTAATGATGTCCTCCACCAATCCCAAGGGAATGATGATGGACTAGTCTGCCAGCTCTAGTTGAATGTTGCTCTTCTTAAGTTGAGGCAAGTTCTAGGCTTGATACATTTCTCGTAATATTAAATTGACTCTGGAACTTGAGTCAAGAAGAGCCCTATGTGGCTCATTTCTGGTGACTTGTAAATAGATTAAGGGACTCCTAGGATTAGTTAATTTCCTGGGAAGGTGGCCTACATTGATCCAGTCATTTACGGTATGCGTTAACATAACCATATGCGTTAAGCTCTTCTGGACTGAAGGGTTCTTTGAAGTGTTAGATGGTGGAGGAGTGTACATGGGCTCAACCGCTTGTTGTTGCGAGAGTTTGTCTGGGCTTTTAGTTCTGAAGAAGGATCTTCTCTTTTTATAGTTGTCAGAACCAGCAGCAGGTTGAATATTTACAGCTCTCGCAGTGTGATGTTGCTGCGGTTGAGTAGGAAGTTCCCCTTGCATTGTTGGAGTAGGAGGTGTTATGGGAACTACTTGTGGAAGAGGTGCGGATGGATTTGGAGGATGGTGTGGGTATGGAGTGTCTCTTGGAGGAGAAGGAGTCCTTCTAAAGTACTCCTGAACTTGGTAGTGATGGTGGGGAGTTGTGTGACAAATAGAGTCACTTGGAGAAATCGGCTGCTGCACATAATATCCATAAGGGTTAGGCTGCCGGTAAGGGTACTGATGTTTCGGCTATGGCATCCCCCATGACTATGGGTATTGCCACTGTTGATGCTGTCCGATGGGTTGTGGGGGAGTTCCACTTGGATAATACGTTAATGGTTGGTGGAACTGCCTTGGGTTACCTTGGGGATAAGGTAACCTACGGGGTGTTTGCCGTTGATTAAGTCTTGGATTAAGTGCATACA
>MNCI01027046.1:211434-236465 GCA_015680685.1 Gnetum montanum
GGTGTATGGTTAAGTAAGTCCGAGGTATATGATTTTTATGATCTTTTATGTTTTTCTTCTATGCTATCAAGGTGAAGGGTTGAGAAACTAACTAACTCTAACTAATGACTAAGTTTAAATTACCTAGTGTTAGCATCCATTCCCACTTACCGTACACACCCTAAACCGATGCAACCGCGGCTATCAAATGCTAATAGTTGCTGGGATCACTGCGCGTAACGCACGTGCTCGAAGTGGTCATACTAAGGCACTTAACTAGGAGGAAAGGGTTGAGAGAATCTATCTAGCCTACGTGCGATGAGCAGCCGATTCCTTGACTAACCATACACATCTGGGACTACCACTGGGATTATCAAGTGTAGATCCTGGATACGCCACTGGGTTACCAAGTAGTCACACTAGATGCTCATAATCAAGTTATACTCATACCACATGCAATGAGCAGCCGATTCCTTGACTATCCATACATATCCTTAGATGTTTGTAATCAAGTCGTACTCATTCCACATTCTAGGAGTTTAAGGGTGAGAGAGAAAACAATAAATAAAATCCTATTCCATGCACTGTAAGGTTTATCCAAGAAGATTTTCTTTATTGTCGTACATAACTTGTGTTTAGGTACAATGTTGCTCGAATAAATATCCATTCACTTTAGGACTCCTACTGCGAGCACATGGAAAATATTCTATCTTTGCAGTGATCAAACTGCCAGAGTTTCCCTACTTCTAACTCAAGATGGGAAATAAAGGGAGTGCCACCTCTTATTTATAGATATGGCGGCGGACCATGATATCACGTATGTGATATCGCAAGGGATGATGCAATATCGCAGCTCATGCGAATCGCGTCTCATCACTCACAATGATGAAACTCTCCTTAATAGAGCTCAAACTTTGTAAAGGTTGTAGTGTCCTCTAAACCATATTTTGGAAGAAACAAAGTCTGGAGGTGTGCATGGAATCTACCCTCTAGGTGTGGACAACCTAAGTTGGGAAATCATGTAATTCTTATATTTTATCTAACAAGTGTTGCTTGAAAATTATGGAACTTATTCAACCCACCCCCCCACCCCTTTTCCCTAATTTCTTGCTCCTCAAGTGGTATTGGAGCTTGGTACTCTTGTGCTCAACATCAACATTCAAGAGTGAACTATGGAGGGAATGTTGTACACCAAGCCACCTATGTTTGATGGGTTCAATTTTGCCTAATGGAAGGCAAGGATGCCAAACTTCTTCGAATCAATGGATTTTGAAGTTTGGGAATCCATTCTTGAAGGATACACACCACCAATTTACAGTGCACCAAAGGTCCTCAAATTGTGGAGCAAGTGGATGTTGGAAGAAAGAGATAAGTTTATGTACAATTCCAAAGCAAAAAATTATTTATATTATGCATTAAATAAGTCTAAATTTAATAGAATAGCTAGATGTAAAACTGCTAGAGAAATTTGGAAAACATTAGAAGCTACCTATGAGGGCACATCCATAGTTAAGCGACCTAAATGTTCGATTTTGCAAAGTGAATATGAAAAACTTAAAATGAGAAAAGGTGAAAAGATAAAATATTATTTTTCTAGGGCTAATGATTTAGTTGTAGTAATCAAGAATACTCGCAAGGATCTACCTAAGGTTGATGTGATAATATAAATGATTCGAACACTCCAACCTAATTTTAGACCTAAGGTTATAGCAATGGAAGAAATTAGGAAGTTTTTGGTCTTAAAATTTGAAGAACTCTAGAGCACCCTTATTGCTTATGAAAAGAATCTCATAAGCAAAGAACTAATAAAAGAAAAACCTACTACCTTGTAATCAAAGAAGGACTTGAAAAATCATGAAGTGAGTAGTCAAGAAAATATTGCTCTTCTATCTAGAAGGCTTTAAAAGCTATTAGGAAAAATAGGTAAGAACCTTTATCAATAAGGATCTAGCCAATCCAACACCAAGGGTAGGATCAAAGGTAAGTATTCATCAAACATTAATTTTTATTATTTTTTGATAGAATGTTGGATTTGTGGTGGAAGAGGCCATGTGGCCTTCAAATGTCCTAGTAATGGTAGGTTACAATGGAAACATAGGAATGATGTGGATACAAAAAAGACCAATTTCCATATAAGTTGGGATGATGGAGTACAAAGTGAAGAAGAGGTGGAGGATGATACAAAAGATTCACACCTCATCTGTATGGCTCTCATAGATGATGATGCTAGCATCTCAAATGATGATCAATTTGAGAATAAGGAAGAGAGATATGACCTATTGTGGAAGAAACTCTTATCATTTCAAAGTCTTTGTGTAAAGTTGACTAAGCAAATAAAAACTAAGGATCAAAATATTTTTTCATTAAATATAACAATTTTTGATCTCACAAAAGAAATCTTAGACCTTAGGGTTGAGAATAAAGAGCTAACCAAGTCTTATGAGTAGATTAAGGAAGAACTTGAAAATGTCAAACTTGTAAATGAAAGGCTGATCAAAAGAAAAGAGTTCCTTTGGATGGTTCTTGGCAAGGAAGAAGTCCACATGATAAAAGTGGGCTAGGGTGTTGCTCACAATAATAAGCATCTACATAAATTTCATCCAAACAAAAGACTTCTCCAAAGATTGAAGTATCAACAAATATTAATTCCCAACCATAGATAGCTACAAGGTTTGTTACTCTAATCATAATAGAAAGGTTAGATGTTACTACTGTAATAAGTTTGGGCATAAGCAATGGAATTAAAATTTGCGATATTATCATATGAACACCTAGTTATATCATAAGACTCCTTGGTCTTACCCAAATGTGTCTAGAAAGGAAACTTTGCAGGACCACAACAAAATAAGGACAAGGAAGCTAAGAAGATATGAAGAATCAAAAGAAAAGAAAAGAAAATGACAGTGAAAAGACCCTCTTTGGAAACTTTGTTAAAGGAAGGTAGTTCTTAGAAATAGAGGAAGTTGATGCATGAAGAGGTACCCCAATAGAGGAATCTCTTTCTCAATCTTCTTAGGCACTCTCATTTTTTCATCAACAAGGAGAGTAAGTAGAGGTAAGTTTATAATTCATTGCAAGTATCTTTTGAGACTATAAACCTTAGCATCATCCCTATTCCTTATCTTGTTGATTCACATGTTGATGAGATGTCATCCTAAAGACATCTCCTATGAGACATCTACATTCAAAAGGAGACATCTATCTAGAGACGTCTACTCATGAAAGGAGATGTCTACCTAAGTTTTCTTTCAATGTAGTAGAGATGTCTACCTATAGTTTTAGGCATCAAGGACATGCCTATCCTTCAAAGGAGATGTCTACTTTTTCATTAAAAACCTGCATTTGGAATTATTATATAAATCCAAATCCTTCTTTTTAACTCATTTTTAACAAAACGACCAGGGCCCTATTAATGACAATGATTTGTGCATCCATGATCCACAAGAAGGTTGCAACATCTAGGGCATTGCCAAAGAAGAAATCTAAGAGATCATCTCCCATCGCTTCCACCACCTACAACCCTCAATTTCATTTAGTAAGTGCCTAGCATTAGTTTGAGGTAACTTGAATAATTTTTTTTAGCATTCTCTTTCCTTCCCATAGCATAGGAAAAATGAATTAATGAGTTTCTTCCAAGCTTTAAATTGAATCATGTTTATCTCTATGAATTTTTGTGTACTCAAAATTCTCATTAGGAAATTTTATAGTAATATAGCCATTACAAATTTTATTGTTGGACCATTTACTTCCATGGTTGGGGGTTTGGTCATAGAGGTGTCTCCTCAAGTAGTTAATGCACTTCTTGGGATTACTAGCGCTAATGTATTCAAGGTCATACTCTCTACTGTGACATACTAGGCATGTTCACCAAAGAGAGGATCTTTGGACATCCTCACCTTATTAGTCTATTGATCTATTAGAGAGGTGTATCCATTCTAGATATGCCTTTGATTAAGGTAAGAGGAGTCTCAATGAGTATGTAGAGAAGAGGAGCTTCTCTCATGCCAATGAGTAGGACCCAACACTAGGCCACCATAGTCCCAAAAGAAGAGATTGGCATCATCATCCTAGACCTCTCTATAGTTGAGGAGGTCCAGATCTGTAGGGAGCTATATGAGATCTTTACTAAAGAAGTTGTTTAGGCCACTTTCTTGCACACTTGGGATAATTGGCTAGAACCTCTCTTACCTTCTTAAAAGATTGTCTCCTCCTCCTAATGAGTAGTAGTTTGAGGAAATCACCACTCCTCCTATTTTAGATAATGAGGAGGATCTTCATGTTCTACCTTGACATTTAGTAGTAGATGGGCCTTCCTAGGCCTATGACTCAGGAAATGCCTTTGATTCAGATGAGCCTAATGCACCACTAGCACATGTTTAAGGGGAGCTTCATGAAACCACATAAATAGGACCTAGTTCCTATCCATAAGATGATGCTTGCATGACTTTTGAGTAGAAAGCTATGAAGAGCATTTTTGGAACTTCTTCTCAATGGAGACCTATCGACTCTCTCATCTATCAGAGGAAGGAAGCTTTCTCATCCTCTTAGCAAGCTCCATCCTAGTTGGATCCACTAGCTTCATCTCGATTTCGAGTGAAGCTTCATCCATGGAGAGCTCCAATCTAGCTACCTTCTTCAAACAATGATGATGAATAGCACATTTCTATCACCAGCACCAATAGTGATGATGAGGAGGAGGAGACCTATCAACCTTCTCAAGCTATAGTTGCTTTCGATGATGACTCAGATGATGTGACCAAGGTTGCATGGACAATTTATGTGGATAGTTCAAGAGTAGACAGTTTATGTGTTTATATCATGCTTATGTGTTTTTGATGTTTTTATTATAAATATAGGTTTTTCCCTTCATTGTCTCATTTTTAGCCTTCATGCAATCTCTACCTTGTGCCTTGAGCCTAGAGCCATTATCTTTATTATAACCATGGCTGCCATTGGAATTTATCTATCTTAATCATTTAATATTTTAATATTTTATTTTCTATCATAGAGGTGCTATACATTATCCTTTTTATTCATGTCCAAAAAGAGTGAGAAGTGCTTGTGCTATATTTACTTTTCATAATTATATTCTATATTTCTTTTCATAATTATAGTCACCCATTTTCTTACATTTTGGACATTACCAAAAAGAGGGAGATTGTTGACCTTTTGGTATGTCAAAATCTTAAGGAAAATGGATAACAAAGGATGTTTGTTATGGATTTTGTGTTTATAGGACAAAAACAAGAACTTCACATCATGGACAAGGAATCAAGAAAGTATGGTTATCAAAGTAAAAGACTTCATAGACAAAATGAGAGCATGAACAAGTACATAGACTATAAGCTAAATGAAGATGCTCTAGGAATTAAGAGGAAGCGAAATCAATAAGAGAAAGCCTCAAGAACTAAAGCTTAAAAATCTAAGAAGATGTCTCCAAGGAACAGAAGACATCTTGGTCAAGAGGAAGCCAATCATAGGAAGATGTCTCCCAAAAATAGGAGATATCTTCTCTTGAAAGAAGACATCTCCCCAGAGATGTCTCCTCATAGATGTTCCATTCAAGAAGGAGACATCTCCCCACAATTGAGGTTGAATTCGAAGAGATGTCCTAATCTTGAAGGAGACATCTACATTAGCCATTGGATAGCTTTGCATGAATTTCAAGGTGTTTTTGAAAATTTTGATACTATAAGAAGACTTCAAATTCTTGAGTAGTATGCAAGCATTGTCAACATCAAAGCTATCATTGTCTATCTTATGCTGTTGTACTTGAGTACTTGAATTTTCACATCATTTGTTAGATTTTTTATGTGTTGCAACTAGAAAATTGATCTCTAGAATAAGGATTGATAGATCTAATGCACAAAAGTCCTCAACCCATGAATCCCTAGGGCCTCTAAACAAAATGGGATTCGAAGCACCTTGGTCAGTTTGCTAGATCAACTAGGGACTTGGAGGGTTTGCAAAATAGTGTAATGAAATGGGATGCAAAAATTGATAATATATTTGAATAATGCATAAAAAATAAAAATATATATATATCTTACACACAAGACCTAGAACTTAAACTTTATTGATAAAAAAAATAAAGAATAAGTTAGAGAAATGTGTACAAATGGTGCCTAAATGAGTAGCAAGGGGGTTTACTTGGATGGGGGTTCAAGGTCCATTGAAGTTGATGCAATCAACTCCATGATCTAAATGTCCTGCCACTCCTGATGCTATCAAAACTCCAATGCTACAATCTTAGATATGCAATGTTGGCTATGGTGAAGGTTGAGAAGTGTGAAAAATCTAAGCTACCCAAATGCCCTACGCTAGGAGTTGGGAATCCCAAGAGTGTAGTGTGGAATCTAAGCATGTAGTCTCCATGATAGGGGAAATTTTTCCAAGTTGAGGGGAAATCCCCCACCTCTCCACATTGGGGGTAGGTGAGATCTATCCTCCTACAAGTGTTTCCAATGTAGAGAAATGTATACCCCTCATAAAACCCATCAAATTGTCATTTTTGACATTCCAAAAGGAATTTTTGACCCCCCTCCCCAAGCCCAAATATAGAAAATAGGTTACTTTTTTCACATGGGGGATGAGGCTTTAAACACTTGTGAGACATTTTTAGCCCAAAAAGTATGGAATATGTGAAATCACCCATTGTGGATTACAATCTTCACATTTACAATGAAGTTTTACCTTGAGTTTCATGGGGTGAAAGCTACATGATGAAAATTGACTATAACATGCAATTTTTTGTGGTGTTTTAATGGCCCCTCTTTATTGGTGTTTAGAGGATTGACTCTCGAGAGGCATTGATAAGGAATACAAAACACCATTACATATTATAATGCTACAATGTATATAGGCCACATGAGAATCATGCTATCTAGGTCACCAAAGTTGCTAGTTTAAGGCCATGGTAGGCCATGGTACTAGTTTAAGACCCTCATAGGTCATGCTACTAGTTTAAGGTCATAGTGGACCATTGAAAGTAGGCTCACTTGCTAATGATTATTAGTTTCATGTAGTATGGCTTTAGATAGAAATGATTAACCAGATTGACAAGCTCATTCCCATCCATGTCAACTATTCTAAATGCACCATTTCCATAAGTTATTGTGACAAGGAAGGGCCCTTCTTAGTTGGTTAAGAATTTGTCTGCATGCTTACAAATGGTCTTGAGAACTAGGTCATCCTCCTTGATCTTACACATGGTCAAGTTATGGTGATGCTTCTACTTCTGCCTCTCTTGATAGTGTCCAATGTAAGTAAGCACCTGCATACATTGCTCTTCCATTGAGCCTAGCGCTGTTGTCTGCAACTCCTTAATCTACTCATCATTGATTAAGTCAATTAAAGCTACTTGGAGTGATGGCACTCGTAATTCAATAGGTAAAATAGCTTTAGAACTATAAACGAAGCTATAAGGAGTTACACTAATGGTTGTGTGATAGGTCGTTCTATATGCCCATAATGCATGGACAAGTCACTCATGCCATTTGTGCTTATTGTTATTAAGCATCTTCTTGAGCAAGTTGATGATGGCTTTGTTTCTTGCTTTTGCTTGTCCATTGACTTGAGGGTAATAGGATGATGAGAAAGAATGCTTGATCCCTAGGTCATGATAGAAATATTTCATTTCATGGCTACTAAATTGTGGTTCATTGTCTATGACAATGGTGATGGGTATGGAAAAATGAGCTATAATGTTATCTAGGATGAACTTGCAGACTTGTTTAGATGTAGTCTTCATTAGGAAAATAGCCTCAACCCACTTTTTAAGGTATTCAATTGTGGTGATGATGAAGCTATGCCCTGCAAAACACTTTAAGCATTATGGGTCCTATGATATCCAACTCCCATCACTAAAATGACCATGTTATTTGACTAGCATGAAACTTAGTTGGTGATATATGTATAAGGTTGCTATATCATTGGCATGTGTCACACTGCTTAACCTTCTGCAAGTAGTCATTTTTCATATGGGGCCAATAGTATCCCAAACATCTAATCTTAGCGACCATAGCTCTCGATCCTATATGTCCTTCACGAACATCCTTGTGAACCTTCTCTAGGATTATTCTAGCTTTGGTTTTACCTAAGCATTTTAGGAGTATGCTATCATAGGATCATCGACATAATGTGTTATCACCTATGATGACATACTACTTCAGTCACTAGTGTACAACGTCTAGTAGTTAGGCCTGTGAGGATTCATCATGCATAAGGTAAAATTTGATATAGTCATACCACTCCTTGGTAGGAGTGGTATGAATGATGGCCACAAAGGTATCCTCAATGTTCTGTGTGATGGGAGTAGCACAATCCATAGTCAAGGTGATGACTTGCTAAACACATCTAGCATCATACCAAGGGCTAACATTGCAATTGCATCAACAATGGCATTCTTGTTTCAAGGTATGTGTTGGATATCAACATCTGTGAATTGTTGTAATAATTACTTTCCTATGTCATAATAAGGTTGTAAGTGTTTGGCTTTACATGCATACACCTAGGTTACTTGGTTAACCACAAGTTTTGAATTGTCTTTAATTGCTAAGCATCTAATTCCTAGGTTACAAGCTACCATCATTCCTTTGATTAAACCCTCATACTCTGCTATGATGTTGGTACATGGGAATGCAAAATGATAGGTGAAGAATTGAATTTCACCAAATGGGAATATTATGATGGCAACGACACTAGCCATATGGGCAATTGAAGCTCCATTAAAGTGCATGATTTCTTCATAATCCTCAGGCACTTGGCTAATGGTGTTAACATGCTCATTAGGGAATTTAGGATCAATGGTTGCTTGGTCATGAAGAGTTGAACCTGTAAGTTGTTCGGTTATAGCTTGACCTTTTGTTGAGGATTGAGAGACGTAATGAAGGTCAAACTCCATGGTTATGGATTTCCATTGAGCTATACAGCTACTTTTATAAATGTTGGTCATTATGGCTCTAAGTATGTTGTCCTTGCAAATTATGTTAACTTGGCTTGTGAAGAGGTAGTGTCTTCACTTATTCAAAGAGAAGACTAGTGCTAGACAATACTTCTCCACTTCAATGTATAGAGCCTCATGGGAAACTAATGCATGGCTAAGATAGTATATAAGCATTTCTACTCCATCACCATGTTTCTAACAAAGTAGAGAGGTAATGTATGTATCAGAGATGACAAGGTAAATTTAGAACGGTTTACTTTATTGCAAAGGATAGATTGTTGGCAGTTGTGTGAACTCTTAAGGTTTTCAAAAGCCTCTTGGCATTGAATTGTCCACTCATAGTGAACTCCTTTCTTAAGTAGGTGTTTCATGGGTTGTAGCTTATTTGTAAGCCTAGTTATAAATATGCAAATAAATTACAATTTTCCTTGGAATCCCCAAAGCTCCTTAAGGTTAATAGGGACTACTAATTTAGATATGGCCTTAACCATATCAAGATCAACACGTATCCCTATTTCAAAGACTACAAAGCCAAGCATCTTACTGGTCTTAACACTGAAGACACATTTCTTGGGATTGAGCCTAAGTTCATATTTGAGGCACCATTTGAGAACAAGATCTAGGTCATTAGCATGATGATTGGCCACCTTGGACTTAATGGCTATGTCATCTACATAATCATTAAGCAAACCTAGCATGTAATTATTGAAGAATATAGGTCATGGCTCTCTAGTATGTTGCTCCTACATTCTTAAGGCCAAAGGGATTCATAGTATAACAAAAGGTCCTCCATGGGGTCATAAAGGTCATGCTAGGTTGGTTCTCTAGGCTGATTCTAAGTTGGTTATATCCCAAGAATCCATCCATAAAGGACAATAAGGCATGTTCGGCTATAGTATCGATAAGTTGATCAATACTATGCAAAGGGAAGTCATCCTTGATGGTTGCTTTATTTAGATCTCAAAAGTCAATGTAAATATGCATACTCCATTTTTATTAGGGACTACCACTATGTTGGACACCCATTCGATATAGTAATAGCCCTAATGAAACCAACTTGGTAGATCTTTGAGATCTCATCACGAACTACCAAGGCCAAATTAGGTCTAATTTTGTACACTTTTGGCTTAATCAATCTAACACTAGGGTCCAATATGATGTTATGCTAGACTAAACATGTGTGTAGGCCTAGTATGTCTTCATATGACCAAGAAATGACCTTAATGTTGCTTTAAAGGACCTTGGTGATGTCTTGAGAATATTGAGGTGCTAATGAGGAACTTAGTTTAAGGGTTTTCTCCTTACCATTGTGCATTGTGATAAGAACCTCAACTAGAGAGTCTTCAGTTATGCCCCTGCTTCTAAGTCAAGGGTTCTAACTAGGTTTTCAGGCCATTCTAGAGGTTTCTCTATCAAGGCTATGTGGTCAAAAAGACTCTTAGGCTCAAAATCTAGGTAATTAAGGTCAATACACCATTCAACATCACCATGAGGTCTATGTAGATGCAAAGGCAAACTAATTTGCTCCTAGGTACTCATACTTTGATCCTGCATATCAACCAAAAGCATATTAAGTCGCACCTAGGTAAAAGTAAATAAATAATGCTAAAATGCCATAAAATTATGCAAATACATGCAAATCTAATGCAAAGAAGCCATCCAAGATCATTAATGAGATAGAGATAATCAAACAAAGTGCCATAAAGGCCAAAAAAAGGTTAAATAAAGGTCAAACAAGGGAAAATATATGGAATAAGGCTACAAATGGTTAACAAAGGCCACAATTTTGCTAGTTTTAGGCCTTAGTGGGCCATGATGCTAGTTTAGAGTCTTTGTGGACTATGATGCTAGTTTAAGGCCTTAGTAGGTCATGGTCACATGGTGTCAAATTGTGGTCAAGGAAGGTTAAACCCCATTATTTGATACCATTCAAAGGCCAAGCAAAGGCAAATAAGGATATAATAAGAAAAATAAAGAACATATAAGTCTATATAAAGGTCATATAAGGTCAATAAGGTCAACAATGAAACACAAGTCCAAAAACAAGCCAAAACACTATGTTATAAGGCAAATATCCAGCAAAATAGGCTACATATGGTGAAATTTGGCTAATATAGGTCAAAAATTAGTTGTTTTTTTTGCCAATATTAGGCCTTAGTGGGCCATATTTTAAGGCTACAAGGCTATTTAGGTGAGTTTGGCCATTAGTCAGGGCTATTTCTGGGCTATTTGGACCTAGAAATCAAGAGTTTTGAGGCTTTAACATTGGGCCCCCTTGTCTCCACATTGGCTAGCATGGAAAAAGGGATCCTCAACATGTAAACTAGAGAAATTGGATTTTGGGGCATTTAGAGCTTCAAAATTGAGATTCCAGGGCCTCCTCAAGGTAATTTAGGGCCAAATCCTTCAAAATCAAGCACTCTAAGGTCCGGAAAGGCTAAAAAGCAAGTTTTGAAGTCTTTCCCCTTTGTTTCCACATTGGCCAGGGTGGATGAGAGGGGGTTCAACGTGGAGAAGTAAAATCTTAGTCAAAAAAGGTCAAATGAGGTCAAATCAATGGTTGGAGCCTAGATTTAGAGCTTGTGCATCCTCTAGCTTCATTTTGAGGCAATTGGAGTCAATTTTAAGTGTCAAAACATGTTGAAAAGGTTTTTCCCATTTTTTTCATGCTAATTATAGTATCACCAGTGTGGAAGAATGGGGGGACACTTGTTTCATGGATGTAGGATGGTTTAAGATCATGTTAACCAGGTTTCTAGGTGCCTAGGGCTGTAGACCTTGATTTTGCAACTTTTTGGCTAATTTTGAGCATGTTTGGAGGTCATTCAAGGGTACTTAAGGTCTTCCCCCCTATTTCCATGCTAGGGGAGTTACTCTAGTGTGGAAGATTTGGGGGAATGAGTTTTGGAGATCAAAATGAGGTCAAACAAGCAAAGTCTTAAGGCTATGAGGTCTTAGGCTTCTCCAGTGTAGATCTTTGGCTTCTAGGAGTGTCATCTTGTAACAAAAAAATGGAAAAGTAGCTTTCCCCCTTATTTTCACACTACCTAGCATGGAAGGAACCTCGTCCATCATGGATGAAGCAATAATCTTACATCTAGGCCAATTTGAGTCACAATTGATTGTGCATGTTAACTTTTGGAGTTGTTAGGGCTAAGGGTTATGTCTCCATGTCAATATTTAGTAGTTTTGACTACTCCCAAGTGGTTTTTTGAGCTTCTCCCCCTTTTTCCACACTAGGGCTAGGGGGCTTAGCATGGAAGACTAGAGAAAACCACTTTGGCCATATGGGGTATATTTTTTGAGGATTGAAGGCTCCAATGATTGCTAATAGGGTTATAGAGTGCATGTAAGTGCATTTGATGTTGTTTTGAGGTGTTTATGAGCTCCAAATGAGTCCCCCCATCATCAGTTTCCATGTTGGGTAGCATGGAGGAGGAGATTCCCAATGTGGAAGAGTCATAAATCTTAGATCTAGGTCAGTTTTAGCCTCAATTGATCATGCATGTATGCTTCCAGGGTTGTTGGGGTCAAGGACTAGGGTTTGAGCTCAAGTTCAGCCAATATGGAGGTTTCCTAGATGGTTTTTGAGTTTTTCCCTCTTTTTCCATGCTAAGCATAGTATGCTCAACATGGAATATTGAGGGGAAATAGTTTTTTTCCATTTTGTATCATTTCTAGTTATGCATGTAGGTCTCTGAGGTTTCTAATGTTGATTGTCAATGCTTGGTATCAAAATTTGGTTATTTCAATGGTTATGAAGTGATTTTTTATGTTTCCTCCTTTTTTTCCATGTTGGGGTTTCCATGATCAACATGGAAGATTTGGGGAAAAGGCTTTCTAACTATTCGTGGTTGATTTTGATGGGCTTGAGGGTCTTAGGATGTGCAAATAAGGTTCTAGGACACACACAGGGCTTTGCAATGTTTGTTCAAGGTCTCTGGAGGCTATTTTGGAGTTTCCCAAAAGTTTTCCCTTTCTTCCATGCTAGGTAGTGTGGAAGAATTGATTCCCAATGTGGAGAAACTAGGGAATTCTACTTTTTACCCTTTTCCATCATTTTTGGCTATGCATGCAAGCTTATATTATAGCTAGTGTCAATTGCTGATGCCCAATGTCAAAATTTGATCATTTCAAGGGTTTTTAGGTAATTTTTGGGCTTCCCCTCCTTTTTTCATGCTAGGGCTTTTATGCTTAGTGGAAGATTGAGAGGAAGGATTTTTTTAATGATGTTTGATCCATTTTGACTATGCATGAGTGTATACAGGGTTGTTGGTATTGGCTCTCAATGTCTAAGGTCAAAATCCAATTGTTTTGAAGGCCGTGAGAGGAATTTTAAGATTTCCCTCTTCCATCCACACTAAGGGTGGGAGGCTTAGTGTGGATAGGATCTCCCTTAGTGTGAAGAACCAAGAGGAGACATTTCTGATCATTTTAGGTGACTTCCAAAAGTCTAGCAGCTTCCAGAAGGTTTGGGTTGCTTTCGAAAGTCCACTTTCATACAAACTTCCATAGTTTTAGCTTCCCTCCTTCTATCCATACTTAGACTAGGATGCTCAATGTGGAAGAGGTCTCCCCTAACCAAGAAATTTAGATCTGAGCTAGATCAACAACCAATTGGCCATGCATGTTAGTCTCCAAGGTTGCTGATGTTGACAATCAATGTTTAGTACTAATATCCATCAATTTGGAAGTTTCCATATGTTTCATGTAGTTTTTTCCTTTTCTTTCACACTAGGCATGATGGCCCTAGTATGGATGAGAGGGGGATGGTAGTTTTGCACCATTTTTAAGTGTTTTTGAGGTCTTTGGAAGCTCTAGAGTGTTTCGGTAGGGTCTAGGGGTCACTAGGCTTCAAGATATGACTTCTAGGTAGTCGATTTAGGTTAGTTTTGGCTTCCCCCCATCCATCAATGCTAGGAATGAGATGTTTAGCATGGAGGAAGCCTTCCCCAGTGTGAAAACACCAAATGTCAAGGTTTTAACGAATTTCAACTAGGTATGGTGAGGATTCAAGGTTGCCAGAGATGCTTGGAGGGGTTCCCGATCATGTGGGATCCACTTTGGGGTCAAACTTGGGCTAGATGGGTATTGGGGGCTAAGAATGGATGTGGCCCCCCTTGTTCCATGTTGGGTAGTGTTGCCCTAGCATGGAAACCCAAGCTATCCCATTTTGATAGTGTTTCACCCCTTTTTTTGGATCCCAAGGTTGAAAAGGATAGGTTCAAGTTACTAAAAATGGTAAACAACTATGTTTTAATGATTTTGTGAAATGGGAGGCATGTATCCACACTTGGCTTGCCATCCCCAGTGTGGACACATGGGGGTTAAGGTTGAAACATTATTTTAAGTGTCAAAAGTGGTCAAAAATCAATGTTGATGTAATTTTTGGCTAAGAGGGAAGGCATATGGTGGGGACTACAATTCAAAAAATTTTAAAATTTGACAAGTGAAGGTATTTCCCATCAATCTTAGCATTCAAGAAAGTTTCCCCCCTTTGCACTTTAGTGCACTTGGAGTTATGGTTCATTGAATTAGCAGCTAGGGCTTTAAGGCATGCATTTAGGTTTAGATGTGGTTTTTTAATGGCAAATTTCATAAGTTTTCAATCATAATTCACATCTTTGCAAACTATGCATTAGAGGAGAGATTTGGTAGAGATTTTTGTGGTAGAGAAAAAATATCTTCAGTGTGGAAGCCTCATTCCTTCCTACACATATTGTAGAATTCCTATGGTTCTTAATTTCAAACTATTCCCAATGTTGAGCCTACCATGGCACTAAAACAACATGGAGGGAAGAGTCAGAATCCTAGGATTTAATAGGTGGATGAACGAGCAAAGGATCTATTAGGGCTACTTAAGCCCATTTCAATCAAAGCCTCGTCTATTGCTACTTCAAGGTAGGTAATTCTATCCACTTTTGCTTTAATTTCTAGCCATTTTAATTATTTTCTTGCCACATGTGGGGCAGTTTTTTCTTAGATCTATGCTGACAAAGGGGGTAAAGTGAATTTCTAATGAAACCCCACCACTTATTTTGGTTGTTTCCATATGGATTCATGGTCGTTTCATTGTTTTTGATTTAATATATTTGATTTTTAAAAATTAAGCTTGCAGTTTTCATGCTTTTTTCCTAAAATTCAGGGGTATGGGTGTTTTTCTCAAATCAAGGCCAAAATATTCATCAAAATTAAATTTCAATGAAATCCTACCCCATTATTTTGGTGTGTTTTCTAATGGGTATTGATTTTTTTGACTATTTTGGCTATGTTAAGTTAGGTTTTAGCTTTTTAGCTATTTACATAGAAAAAGCAAGTAATGTTGTGCATTTTTTTCTTAAGAAAGCGACATATATTTTTCAAATCTAATATAATGGATTTGTATCCCTAATTTTAAGCTTTCCAAAAACTATTTTCTTATTCAATTTGGCTTTGAAATTATTAAGTTATGGTTGTTTTCCTAAGGTCATGTAGTTAGGTTTCTATGCCATTTTTAAATTTTCATGTATGTTCATGAATTTTTTCTAAGCCAACAGTAGAGGTTTCGGCTATTTCTTGGTTATGGCTAGTTGGGCCTTGGATTCAGCTTTCCAACGAAGGTGGAATCACTTCAATTGGACTTAAAATGAAATTTTTTATGAATTTTTCATTAAGCCTATGTCAAAAGGAGGTTGATGCCGTTTTCAAAATTTTCATCCAAATTAATGTATTTTTTCTTACATAAACGGCAAAGGTTTTGAATTTTTTCTAAGTACGGATGTGTGGGCTCAATTTAAGCTTTCAAACAGTGGTGGAAACACTCTGTTTGGAGCTCAAACGAATTTTTGGTAAATTTTTTACCAACCCTGCACTAAAAGGGATTAATGGTGATGGCTACATTTTTGCTAATTTTTCCTATGTTCCATGTAAAAATGGTATGTATTTTTATTTGCAATGGTTATGGCTGAAAAGCTTGTGATTTTAGGATTCTTTTCATGGTGGAATCACTAAAATTGGAGCCTGTATGAATTTTTTATAAATCTTTGGTTATGGCTATGTAAATAAGGAAGAATTACAATTGTAGCACATTACCCCTTTGGGGATGGAAGTGATTGATATGTGTATCTTTTCTTGCCAATGTGTAAAACTTATGCTTTAAATTTTTATTATGAAAATCAAAAGCTTTACTATTTTTAAACGGCTTATGGCTATATGCTTTTTTTTAATTTTAATGCTTTTAAATTTATGCATAGTTTAAATGCTTTTTCTAAATTTATGCATGTTTTTTTTCTAAAATTTAGGCATAGTTTAGATGATTTTTTTAAAAAAATTTATGCATGTTTTAGATACCTTTCTTCTAAATTTATGCATAGTTTAGACTAAGGCTTAGTCTTTGCTATAAAGTTTTGGTTATGAAGTAAGAGGCTATAAAAGATGGTAATAATGCTTTTATCGAATTTCTTAAGCCAACTTAGATAAATACCTTAGAGCTCTTTACAAAGGCTAATTTCACCTCTAACTAAATGTTTTTTTTTTTGAATTTGCTAAGTAATTCCAGTTGGTTGTAATACAAGGTTGCAATAATGTTTTCTTGTAGACTTTCTTAAGCTAATTTAGATAAACATCTTAGAGCTTTTTATCACCTTCAACTAGATGTTTTCTCCATATTTGCTCAACAATTTCAATTGGTCATCATGCTTTTGTTTTGCTTCATGCAAGGTTTTCTTGAGACCCATCCTCATTATTGTGCAGTTGGTGGGTATTTTATGCTACATTGGTCATCCCAAGACCAATACCCGACTCCCTGATATGCCTTTGGGGAAGGCTTCACTATGGTTCTAGCTTGGAACAAGGGAATTCCTTACCAATATTCTACAAAACTTTAGTATGATTTTATTGTCACACTTGTCCACAGATGCAGTTGGGGCTATAGTGGAGTCTTTGTGGCCTTGTGCATTTGGCTTGGTTGTCAGGTTCATCACCAACAAGTTGCCAACAAGAGGAGTAGTAGATGTTATTAGTCCACATTACCTCACAGAGATCTGGATGATGCTAGAGTGTAGTCAATATAATGCTAACAATACTCTGATGGTGGCACATAGATCCCACATGTTATTCCAAAAACCACTTGGCATTGTATATCATCTACAAGGGTAAGCATGGTTATTATAGTGTTTTTATGCTTTTGGCTTGACTACCTTTTCTAACTTCATTGGTTTTACAAATTTCTTGTAGGTACAAGGTCAGTGATCAAGGATTGATCATCAACAATCAAATGTTGGCAGTGGCTCAAACTAGTTTAGACAAATTCACCAAGAGTCCTTAAATTAGAACTGTTATGTATTAATAGTTAAGAGGAGACTTTGATGCATATGATTTAGGATTTAACCTTTTATATAAGAAGTGTATGGATGATGGGATGATGCATAATTGGTGGATATACTCCAACAACTCCATGGATTAGATCCTTACAGCTAGGACCTCCACTCAAACCACATTGAAGAAGAAAAGGAAAGGTAAACATAAAGGCTATGGCTTCTAATGTTTTATGGTTATGAACATTCTAATTATTCTATTGCTTTGACTGGTTATTAAACTTGCTTATGTTGATGCTAAACTTTGGTTGTTTCTTTGTAGGACCTTTCACCTTTGTTGATGTCACCATACCACTTTTAGAAGCATGTCATGAGAATACCCTCATCTTGATGTTTGGTGAGATGATACTAGCATAGGAGTGGTTGAGGGGATAAGCACCTAATATGTTCAATCAAATATCTAGCATGCTAGTTTTCTTGATGTATTTATGGCATCCATCCCTTCCATCCCTACTATAAAGATGTTGCATGTCATTTACTCCTTCGATGAGAAGGCTAATCATTTCAACACCATCATCTAGGGTGTGAAGGTTAACATGGATATTGATGAGGGCCTCTTTCACTACTTGTTTGATGTCCCTAATGACAAGGTAAAGGTCCCAACAAGAATAGTGAAGGAATTGGGCCATTATGATGAAGTTTTGGAGTGTCTTGGTGCTAACATAGGCCTCTTTGAAATTTCCATGGATGGCTGCATGAACCCTGATTTAAAAGAGTCATATCCTTTGTGTAGGTCACATGCATTTCCTAAACTATTATCGCAAAAGAAAGTGATTGGCATAGCACTAGGGTGGACCTTTAAGAAGGTCCTAATGGATGGCACCAAGTTCAACTAGACAGCTTCCTTGGTTGTTGGGCTTTAGGATGAGATCCTTAGAATCTGTGCAGACATCTCTACAATAATCCACATGCACTTTACATAGGTTTGCAAAGTTTCTAGTGGTATATAGGAATGGACAATGGGTTCCCCAAGACCCAAGCTAACTTTCTAAGCCTTGGATAAAGCACATTTATCCAACAATGTAGGCTTAGAACCCATTAGAGGGGATGGATGATATGTTATCCATTACCACTAAGGATGTTAATGTCAGGTAGTTTGAGTCCCTTGATAGCACAAATGATGAGGAGCCTCTCATATTTCTATCAAGCATCCTGAAGACCAAATGACTATGTAGGGAGGTTCAAGGGGTTGCCAGAGAGAAGCTCAAGAGGCCTATGGAGGAAGCATTACTGGCATCAAACCAACCTACCCCAGAGAAGCTTAAGTTTAAGCTTAGGCCATTACAGTAGGTATTCATGGGCATGCTTTGTTTAAGTTTGGCTATTTCATGTTTTAAAGTTTATGGCTACTTTATCATGTGTTATGGTTGTAGACAAACATCAGACTATGGTAGCCCAAGCTACCATAGAGGTAGAACAAAGGCATGTAAAAGAGGTACTCCTGAAGTAACTTGAGGTTGAAGGATTTGTCAATGTAGATATAAATGATCTAGATGCCTTGTTCGGTGATGCAGTGTTGGGTACATCCCCCATCATCATCCTAGAGGAGAAAGAGGAGGAGGAGCTAGGTATGCCCATGTCTTAATGTTTTTTTTATATCTTATAGTTTAATTTTGGTTTTCATCTTAACCATTCAATGATTATTATGCTTACAATAGTTCCTGAACCACCAGTGCAAGCACCTATCCCTAAGTTTCATGTGAAACCATGGGTGGAGACTCTAGACAAGGTGGAGTTCACGTGTGGGATGGCTAAGGGCATCATCGAATAGTTGCACCCAAGATAGGTAAGGACTTTATTTTATGTGCCTTAGTTTCTTATCTATGTTATAGTTTATGCTTGTGTCATGGCCATTCTAGGTTTTACATTATGTTTATGATTATATTTCATGCTTTGTGTAGTGCCTTTTATGAAGTGGGACCCCAGCAAAGATACAAAGATTGACTCCTTGCCTAAGCTTCCATCTGATGTATCTAGTGTACCCTTGAAGTTGTATGAGATTGCTACTGATCTAGTAATGTCATGTGCAAAAACTTCATGGGAGCTCAAAAGGTCCAATAAATTCCTATGGGAGGAAGTTGTGGCCTTAAGGGAGAAGACTCAATGATAGGAGGAAATCATTAGAGATCTCCAAAACTGCAAGGCCTTTGTGAAGGCCCAAGGAACTAACTCAGGGGAGTTGCAAACTAGGAAGATCATGTGGAACCACTACTGACATGTCATTTAGGACAAAGTAGCCATCCTACGGGAGATGGCAGAATAACATATGCAGATGGATCTCATCTCCTAGAAGGTTAAGGACTGGAAAAATCTCTACGCTTGGGTTCTAGAGTGGGGTAAGAAACAAAAGGTCCACAAGCAATAGTACAAAGTAGATCATGGTGCCTACCTTATGTGGCTCAAGGAGGATTTAGTTGAACAATGCAAAATAGAGTTGGTCATCTAGGGGATCTACATGGAGAGTGCTTATTAGCTTTTTGAAAGTACTTTCACAATGGAGTAATCCCCTACTAGTTGAATTACTACTACTATAGGAGAGACCTCTATGGCTTCTACTACCTAGGAGCCTCCTACTTGGACTACTATAGATAGGACTAGCATCCTTTCTAGTGTTGATCTTGGGGATGCTGACTAGGTCAACATGATAGAGGACTAGATCCTCCATCATTTGGAGGAAGGTCTTCCACATCTACCCCTAGAAGTCATGGAGCCAAAATCTCCATAGGTTTGATATATTTTATGTTTTAGTTTTTGTTTTATGCCATGGTTTTGGCTATGGGTTGCTAACTGGCTATATGTTGTTGCATTTCAAGCCTCAAGAGACATTGGTGGCTACAACGGTGAGGGTGGGAATGACCCACCACTTCCTCCTTCAGATACCTCTTAGCAGCCTCCATTAGCTTAGCTTTGTTGGCTATTTCACTTCATTTTCATGTTGATGGCTATGATTAGCCAAGACTATGTTATAGATTATTATTGTTTTTTGACATTTTTGCCACATAGTGTGGCCATGGCTATGTATGTTATGGACATTTTAAATTTTAAATTTGATTTTATTTTTGGTTATATATATCTATAGTTGTAGTAAAAGTTGTAAACATTGTGATTGTTGAGAATGGCTATGTTGATGTTGTGGTCATAACATCAAATGGCTAATTGATGCAATAATAGGCTAAACAAAAAGAAGTATAATAATAAACAAGATGTTTGGTAGTTTAAAGCCATGTTGTGTAATTGTGGCTACATTGCTAGTTTAAGGCCATGATGGGCCATAATGCCAATGTAAAGTCTTAGCGGACTAAAATATCAATTTAGAGTCTTAACAGACTGTAATTTTTCTAGTTTAATGCCATAGCGGGTCATGTTGCCAGTTTAAAGTCTTAGCGCACTTTGATGTCAGTTTAAGGTCATAGCGAACAGTGATGATAAGGAAAGGCTTTTTGATGTTTATAATATGAGTAAAAGCAAAGAAAGACTGTAATAAATAAGTAAAAATGTAAATGAAGTTAGAATACATGCATAAAGAGTAAAATAAAAATGCATATAAAGATATAAAAAATTGCAAAAGAAAAGTTAAGCTATATGGCTATTTGGTTATAAGAGTATGGGATGGAAAGGTTATTTCACTTGTGTTGATTCTTCATAATCCTTGCTTGATTAGGGAGTGAGTAAGGTTTGTTCTGCACAAGCTTGTATTTTCCATCACCCTCACTAATGATGCTAAAAGGAAGTTCATTCCATAATGCATTTCATAGCTTATCGTTATCATTATCAGGTCGTTGCTCTCTTTTGGGTTGTTGGACTTCATGGCTAGGAGCGTCTTCTTGAAGCTCCACTTTGGATCCCTAATCTATGTTCACATTGTTGATAGCCAGGGGCACCATGTTATCACTATGAATTATTTGATGAATGGGAGAGGATACAGCTCGTAACTGAGCCAACCAAGGTTTTCCCATGATAAGGTTGAATCTTGGTGTCTCTTCCACTACCAAGAAATTAGTAGTTATGGGGAATTGCTCACCTGCTACAAAATCTAAGAAGATAGATCCCTTGATGACAAATTTTGATCCATTGAAGGATTTAAGAGTCATGGTAGTTGTAGGTTGTATTTGCTCAGTTAATTCCAAGCATTCAACAATTGTGCATGGGATGATATTGGTTGTGGCTCCATCATCAATGTGCACCCTATGCACTTTAAACTACCCTATGCGTATGGTTATGAACAAAGGGGTCATAATGACTTCGTCATTTTGGGGATTAACCTTAATTTTACTATTGTGGAATATAAAAGGTGTTGACTTCTCTCCCCTTGGGGAGGGAGAAACCATCATTGCATAAATGAATTCCTTGTCAGTGGGGATGTCTTCACTAATAGGAATAGAAGTCAACATTTTCATTAGCGCCTCATGATATGTGGCAGAAGTCATGATTAAGTTGTAGAAGCTTAAGATTATATTCTTTTGCTTGAGGGATTGCTTGACTTATTTCATTGCACTAAAGAAGTTTTTATCATTGGCCATGGGCTTGTTGCCCTAATTTTGCTTTACTTCCTCCATGCACCCCAAAGTATGAACTTTGGTTTTAGGTTGTGGGTGTTGAGGCTCTTTCTCTTTATTCTGGTTTTGGATTTTTTGGTCCTCCTATGGCTTGCTAGTTGAAGGGGTTGGGGTAGAGGAGGTCATGGGTATAGTTGATATGGAAGTGGGATTTAGTGGGCCAACTTCCTTTCATGCCTCTTAATGAATCATGTTTTTTGCATGCTCCAACCTAATATCAAAGCCGCAACATTGAGTGTCCAATGTCAGAGCCCAGGATGTGATGTCAGATATCTAATATCACGAGGTATACACTAGCCTATAAATATAGCACTTGGGCTCACAATTTTGATATTTGTTTTTTGTCATAGAGTAGCTAGGCTATTGCAATTTTTTTCTCTAGAGTTAGAATATTTTCTAAGTGCCCACAGTAGGAGTCTAAGTGTGTACAAATCTTTGTTTGAGTACTAATGTACCTAAGCACAGTAGTGTGATGGGAATAAAAATGAATCCTTTTGATAATCCTTGCAACACTGAGAATAGATTAATGTTTCCTTTAATGCACTTTACTTTAATGCATTTAAATTAAGCAATTAATTTCTAGTTTTCAATGAACATAAGCATGACCACTTTGAGCATACATATAATGTTTGGTAACCCATCAACTTTTAACATTTGGTACCCCAGTAGCACTATATGTGTTCAAAATGTGTCCAAGAAACTGGAACGAGCACTTGTGTTAGGCTAGCTAGGTAGTGAATGAATTAGATCTTAAATTACTTAACCTTTCATTCTTATTGTAAGTAAATAAACTTATAAAACATAAAATGAGAAAAATCATGTACCTCAATTACACTTAAACCATGCCCTTGAGCTTCACAAGTGTAGTTCGGAAGACAATGAACATTCTCAATGCCCATTTGACTTCCTAGAGGAACTAATGCATTGAAGAACTATAGGTCAATAGAATTTAATTGGATCGCATGTAAACACCTTAGTGATTCGTATGGTTGGGCATAGGGGTACCTTGCCACTCATCAATTGCACTATTGCTGAGGACCTTTTGGTTGTTTCATGCACTATCTAGGATTTAGTGAAAATCATTCAAAATTTTTTGAATAAACCTTAAAGTCATATCATATTTTACAATTACTACAACAAAATTTAAAAGCACACTATGTTTTTATTATCTCAGTGAAAATGTCTTCTTCTCACAGGAGCAATTCTCCATCCAAGTCTGACAGAGTACATCTACTAGTGCCTCAACAATATCAAGTGGTATATGCTCATCCTGATGAGTATGTACCCAATTTCTCCTTCATCCTACATCTAGATGAATAGCTACGGTGGCATGACATGGAGGGTTGGTAACATTATGTTGTCGCCTGAGTGATCTATTTCTATAATGCTCCGAAAAATGCTTATATGATGGGGTTTTTAAAAATGTCAGGCTGAGTATGTTGTGCAAGATACTAATGCCAGGGATTATCATCCCACTAAGGCACAATGACTACAAGATTGATAGCTAGAACAACATCATGAATTTGTGAATGGTAAAGGATTTAATGATTTCCCATTCCTATTGTACCAAAAAGATGGTGGGGAACCCTTCTCTGGGGGTTTTCCATTTAGTGAAATCCCTCTCTCTAACTTTGATGAAGAAGGTCAAAGCTAGAACCTGCGGTCCACAATTCACAATCTTAATGCTAGTAAGAATGAAGTTAATGACAAAGAAGGATCCAAAGAGGTAAGTTAAGGTAGGGATGTGGACAAGAAACAAGATCATGATGATGGTCGTGATCATCAAAGAGGTAGTAGCAGGCACCATGATGGTGCTAGTCCTCCTTTCCCTTCACCTTCATTGTCATCATCTTCTTCTTCTTTTGGCTATGATTACAACCATAGGAGGCAATATGATGATGGAGGTGACCAAAATGATCGACGAGACTGAAATGATCATAGAGATCGTCGAGCAAGGCATGATCAAGGACGCAGACATTCAAGAGAGGCACATCACCATGAATGAAGGGGTAGTAGAGAGCATCGTAAGCACCATGATCATGGCCTCAATGAGCCTTTGCTTGCTACTTGAAGTATGCTCAATATTGCAAAGGTAGTACAAATTCATACAAGGCATGTGAAGGATAGTCAAATCAAAAGATTAGACATGAACAATATTCCTTAGTTCAAAGGAGGATATAACTCTGATCTGCAGAACCATCTCCAAGATTTTCAAGATGAATGTACCTTGCAGAACATAGAGAATGAGTGGCCAAAACTTAAGTTGTTCCCAAGGACACTCATCAAAGAAGTAGAGAACTAGTACTGGTCCTTAGAGCCAAATTCTATTAGATGATTAAGTACCATGCTTGAATTGTTAAATGATAAATATCAAACATACTCTAGAGTGTCTAACTTGAGAAGGCAAATCCAAGGATGGAAACATGGAACACACGAACCCTTGGATGCCACCATCGGCTGATACTATTCTTTGATGCAGAAATGTCTTGGCCATGGTTATTCTCCACTAGATCAGGTTTTTCACATTATAGATGGGCTTCAATCAGAAATGAGGAGAATCCTTGGTGTCTATGCCCAAGGGCAACTGTCAAAATTAAGTGCTTGTAAGATACAAAGACTAATTGAGCAAGTAGCTAAAGAGGAGGATGAATTAAGAAAAATAGAAGGTGCAAAAGAATATAATCCCAATCCTTCCATTCACAAGAGGGAGGTTTGATTCTGCGACAATGAGGAAGAATCCACACCTGATGAGGTGGTGAATAGAAAAACCTTACCACTCAAAAAATTCCAATCTAAAATTATAGCTAAAGTTGATCAGTTATGGGACTCCATAGATAGTAGATTTCAAGCTATCCTAAAAATTGCTAAAGAGTCCAGAGAACAAGTGATGAGTGGCGAGGTACCCCTACACTCAACCATACGAAATGAGCGTCGCACACGCGATCCAGTCGAACTCCGCAGATGGACTAGTTGTGGCATCTAGATAGTTAGCCTTAGGTCGCAGTTCGCTGTCTTCCCATCTAGACTAGTTTTGCATATGTCACGTATGGTTTAGTCTAGATGAGGTGTATGATGTGTCCTAATTTTATGCTACTCCTGAAGGCAGTGGAAAATAATNTTTCATAGTGCGGTGTGAGTATGACTTAACGACGAGCATCTACGGGTGTGTATGGCTAGTTAAGGAATCGGTTACTCATC
>MNCI01027046.1:236517-254308 GCA_015680685.1 Gnetum montanum
AAATAAAGAAACTAAGTCAATGCTGCAATGATGAAGTAATCTCGATCTTTATTGCCGGTCATGTGCATGTCCAAGTACGGCACACTCGAATAAAGACACCATACAATTACATTCACCACACTGCGGGCAGACATGGGAAAAATTCTAACTCTGGAGGGATCAAACTGCCAGAGCTTCACTACTTCTAAACTGGGATGGAAATGAGGGAGAGCCACCTCTTATTTATAGAAATTGCAGCTGACTGCGATATCGCATATGTGATATCGCGGCCCATGATACATCGCATACGCGATATCGCGACCCATGATATATCGCATACGATATATCGCATACGCGATATCGTGGGCCATGATATAACATGGATGCCTTATCGTGGGTGCCTTAATGCGACTGCCAGTAATATGAGCAATTACATGTCTCATCAACAAGGTAGTGATCATGAGTGCAGGAGGCACAAGGAAGTTGAACGTGCTTATCAAAAAGGTAAGGGCAAGATTGTTGCAATAGAAGAAGTTGCAAAAAGTGAATCAAATGATGATGGTGGGTGTGACATCTACCAATATGAACATTGTAAGGGATGTTGCCTCATAGTGTCGCATTTATAGGAGTTTTGGATGTATGCTTTGCATCCACGACTAACACAAAAGCAAACATCCAAAAGATTACCTTATTCTCAAGGTAATTTTAGGTAGTTCCAACAACAACAGCAATATTATCCAAGCGGAACTCCACTGCAACCATATGAGTAGTATCAATAGTGACAACAACCACAATCATGGGCATTGGCACCACCAAGGTAGCAATACCCTTATAGATAACCTAATCCATATGTGTACTACATTCAAGAACCCTTGTCTCCACATGACTCCTCTAGTCACATTTCTACTTTCTAATCTCACTACCACCCTTTTGATTATTATCAAACCCATTCTCCACATGAAAGAAGGGATGCCACCTTTTATCCTTATCCCCCTGCTATTCCTATACATGTTCCTCCTTCAGCTGCATAGCTACCACTTGCTCCACCTATGCAAGGTGAACTACCAGCTCAACTGCAACAATGCAATGCTACTAGGGTTGTTAATCTACAATTGGTTCATTAACCAAATGGGTTGAATACTCGATCAAAGAAAAGACCTTTTTCTTGACCTCATAGTCCACCTAAGCCCACAAATACACCTGTGGTTGACAACCGTATCCCTTCATCTTCCTCTGTATCAAATTCCTTTGAGTCCCCTTCAAACTAAACATCACCTAGGATCCATACTGTGATGCTTACTCACACTTTATCTAATTGGATCTATGCTAGAAACCTTCCTAGGAAATTAGTTGATCTTGGAAGTCCTCTCATTTATTTATAGATTACTAGGAATGAACCATGAAAAGCTCTTCTCGACTTAGGTTCTAGTGTCAATTTAATTTCTCATAAGATGTACACTGCATGGAACCTGCCTCCTCTCAAGAAGAACAATATCAAATTAGAATTGGTAGACCAATCCATCACTCTTCCATTAGGATTAGTGGAATATATTGTAACCACTATCTATGGGTGGTCTTATCTTACTAATTTCCTAGTGATTAAGGTGGAGAATTACAAAGAGGATTTCCTAATCATCATGGGAAGGGCATGGCTTAGCACCATTGATGCAAGAATGAACATCAGAGATCTTTCCTTGGAAATATCCAAAAAAATGCATTTGGAAATATTGAGAAGAAGTCAGTTCCATGCATCATGTACAGTGTTATAGGGTGCAATTGTGTGTAGAAACTCTGGGCCATGAAACAAGCATCTATCTTTACATGCAAGCTAGTATGTACCAAAAGAAGAAATTCAAAAGTGTCTATACATAGCAGCCATAAAACAAGAGGGCACCTAGTGGCTGACTGCTAATTTTGAGAGCAACACACTTTGCATGGAATCGGCTGAGAGTCTGACATGTGCATATGTCACAAGCATGGATGAACTAGAGAAAGTTCATCACCAACTCTCTGATGATGCTTATTGGAGAGAGTTGTAGACTTCTAAAAATTTCAAGCAAGAGCCCCTTGAACCAAAAATGCTATCAGTCGGAATGGAATTTTTGTTTGTTAAAAATGGAAAGCTGGTCATAATCAATGAAAATCTTGCTCTAGAGAAAAAAATGATGCTATTGAATGTGGTTGAAAAATGGCCAACAGCTTTTGCTTGGTCATATCTTGAACTCATAAGGATTGATCCTAGGATATGCAAGCATCGTATCTACACTAATCCAACCATGAAGCCAAAGAGACAACTATAGAGGTAATTGAATTCCAAACTAAAGCAGATCATCAAAGAGAAAATTGAACAACTCCTCAAGGCAAGGTTCATTTATTCCTTTGCAGATAGTGAGTGGGTTAGCCCACTCATGATTGTGCCAAAGAGAAGAGGCAAGTGACAGGTCTAGATTGATTTTTGACTACTACATATGACAACATTTAAAGACCATTTTCCATTTCCATTTTTTGATTAGGTGTTAGATACAATATCTTGACATTACTACTACAGTTTTCTAGATGGTTATAGTGGTTATACCCAAATTCAAATTGCACCAGAGAACCATGCAAAGATAACATTCACGAGTCCTTGGGGGATTTTGCATATCACAAGATGCCATTTGGTCTATGCAATGCTCCTACTACATTCCAACATTTGGTTCTGAACATTTTTCAATAGCAAATCGGAAGTGGTGTGGAAGTCTTCATGGATGACTTCTCCACTTATGGAGCTACATTTGAGCAAGCCCTAGACCACCTTGAGTAAGTTCTAAAACGATGTGTTGAAACCAACTTGTAGCTCAATTGGCAAAAAAGTTACCTAATGGTCTAGTAAGGCATTATATTGGGGCACAGAATATCACAAGCAAAAATTGAGATAGACCTTGAGAAAATAAGGGTCATCCAAGGAATAACTTTCCAACCAAAAATTTTTAAAGATGTTCGATCATTCCATGGACATACTATCTACATTTGGTGATTCATAGAGAATTTCTCGAAGATCACAAGGCTGTTGGTGAAGCTAACAAAGAAAGATGCTCCATTTTTCTGGATTGCAGAATGTGAAAAAGCATTCTAATAATTGAAAGAGAAACTTGTAGAAACTCCAATGCTACAAGTACATGATTGGTCCAAACCATTTCATGTCATGACAGATGCATCAAATTATTCCTTGGGAGCCATGCTTACATAGATGGACAACAAGAAACATCCATACTACATTCACTATGCTAGCCGAAGCATTGTGGATGCACAACTAAACTACACCACTGCAAAAAAGGAATTGATGGTAGTGGTGTTTACTCTAGAGAATTTTTGTTATTATGTGCTTGGATACAAGGTGTTTATGCACATAGATCATAGTGCTATTCAATTCTTAATGAACAAGCCAATGGTGAGCCCCCATGGCATACGATGGCTGGTGATCTTATATGAATTTGATCGTACAATGGTAGATCGAAAGGGCATTGAGAATGTGATCGTTGATCACTTGTCTCAATTATGATGGGATGAAAAAGAAGAAGAAAACCCACTATCTAATATTTTTCCTGATAAACTACCCTTTGCTAGGGCTATAACTAAACAATTCCCTAATGAACCTAAATGGTATGATGGCATTCTCACCTATCTTTTCACCCAAGAGATGTCACAAGTGTTGAACCACTAGAAGAAACAATAGTTTCTTCACTAGGTAAAAAACTTCATGGAGATCAATGGACTCCTCTATAGGGTGTGTGTCGATGGCCTAGTTTGTTGGTGTGTCCCTGATGCTAATCAAGTACACATTCTCTAAGATGATCATAAAGGTCCTTGTGGAGGACACTATGTTGGGAGATGCACAACCATTAAAATCCTGATGGTAGGGTACTATTGGCTAATAATATTTAAGGATGATTACCATTACATTCGCTCTTGTGAATGATACCAATGAGATGGTGGAACGACTACTCGAATAGAGGAACCTCAATAATAGATTCAGCCACTGCAACCCTTTGACATCTGGGGCATCTATTTTATGGGTCCCCTCACACCCATGTCAAATGGAAAGGAATACATCATAGTCACTGTTAACTATTGTATGAAATGAGTAGAAGTAGTAGCCGTCATTGACTATACATCTTCTACCACTACTTGATTTGTACAACAAAATATTGTAAATAGGTTTGGTGTGCCATATGCATTAATTTTTGATAATGGAACTCACTTTACAAGCACTACTTTTTGGAAGCTCATGCAATGCTTAAGGGTTGAACATAAACTCACAACATGCTACCACCCCCAAGCCAATGGTCAAGCTAAGGTTACCAATAGGAAAATCATAAGGATTCTAATAAGAATTGTTAGCAAATATAGGAAAGATTGGAGCACAAAACTCAACGATGCCCTTTGGGCCTATCCCTCAACATAGAAACTTCCTATAGGCTATTCTACCTATGAGCTTATGTATGGAAAATTACCAATACTTCCTATTTAATCTAAGCTCCACACACTTTCAGTAGCTTGTGACCTTGACCTTGACTTTAGTTTAGCACAAAAAGAAACACTAATGAATCTCAACCTACTAGAAGAAAATCAATTAGTGGCCCTATCATTTAACGAGCTACACAAGGCTTATAACAAAAAACACCATGACCTTAAAATTAGAAAAGTCAAATTTCAATCAGGAGATAAGGTTCTCTACTAGAACCCCACACACATATCTCAATGAACTAAGTTCCAAACATTGTGCGAAAGACCTTACATCATTTACAAAAATTTTCCTTCTAGGGCCATGATGATCTACAAACTTGAGAGCCTAGACAAGAAATAGTTGGTTAACATTCAATAAATCAAACCTTTCTATGAGCATAAGCTAGCTAATATAATAAATGCCTGATTGGATGGACAACCACACTCCATATTTTGGATCTCCTCTTTTCAACTTAGTCATGGGGGAGATGGCCACACATGCTAACCATATAAGTAGCTCCTTAGTTTTTCATCTTTTTGTTTTACACATTCTTTATTTTACATCTTCTTGTTTCCATGTTATTAATATTTTCTAATTTTGTTTTACACCATCATTAGTACATTTGCTATTTCTTGAATATTTTACACTTTCTTTTATTTTGGTGTGATTTTCTAACCTTTTGTTAATAAGTTGTAGGTATAATGGTAATTCATTGCTTAATGGTGGTATGTACTATTTTGTTATTTGATTGTTGGTGTATGGATTCTAGCTTTGAATTTTGTTACTAACAATTAGGATAGGTTTCTTTTTCATGCAACAGGCAGTGAGTCCACAACATCCACCCATCCACAAACTCTATGGTTTTCTTTGTTCTAGAAATGTGTAGTCCCTTTTTCATTAATGAAACTTTAACAAACTTGTCACTTTGATAGTTTTCGAAATTAGAAAGGATTCAAAGGTTTGAACAAAGTGTGACTTCAAGGGGATTTGATATTTTTTGTACCTTTCTATTTGCCTAGGTGCATGTGTGTTTTCATGGATTTCTTACCATTCCATGTTGACCAATAAAAGGAAGTTGAATAAGTCTTTGCATGGTGTGGTTCTCATCAAAAACAAATAATGGGAATTCAAAGCACACCCCTTAAACAAAATAAATGCATATGTCTTTGCATATTGTGGTTCCCATTTCAAGAAAAAAAAACAATGTGAGTTCAAAGCACACACCTTAGAAAAAATAAACGGGCTACAAGCATTGGTTATGGAACTAGAAAGACATGTTACCCCTGCTTGAAGGTCCCCTCTAACTAAGGCCCTTCCTTACTTTCTAGTTCTCTTTTCTTCTTTAATAAGGAATAGTGGTTGTTCTGTGGGAGCACTCTTGTGTCTTAGGAGGATGGACTAGTCTTAAAATGGCGACATGAGGTCACTGAACGAGGTTGGTTTTGCTCTAGACTAATGATGGATCTTATCAAGTCATTTAATCATAAAATCTACAAGGGACTTCATGTGATCTTAATCAAGAGCTCCACTCCACTCTCTCTCATCCATCTATGCTTTCCATGTCTCACCTCATAGCTGATTTCATGTTCTTATTCGATGTCTTGGTTTGATGTGTCAAAATTCTTAGGTAGTTTCTTCTAGGTTTTTGTACCTAACCTTCTATAACCATTAATCATCCATGGAACCCATAGACTCTTTGATTTGAAGTTATGCAAGGGCATAAAAGACCTATGTCTACTTTGGGAAGAACCCACTTGCATATCTTTTGGTTGGGTTAGTTAAGTTTTTACCCTTAGACACTCTTACAATCAAATCCTTTTGTTTATCTCGTCAATGACATCCAATTGTGCATATCTTCATAACATTTTTTAGTGAACTTTCCTTTTTATTATTGTGAATTTTTATACCCTCTTCAAATATTTCCTAGTGTAGAATTTTTTCAACTTTAATGAACCACTTCCCTATTTTATCCTATTTGTCAGTCTTTAACACTACTAAAGGAATCAATTTATCATAATCACAACATAGTTGAGTGTAATCACTAATGAGACAAGGTACTTACCAACTATGTGTTACATAGTGCATATTAATTTGTGATTTTCTTATGCTTGTAGTGGGAAGCATGGATTGGAAGCAAGACTATCTTCACTAAGGATGATGTGGCAGTACCACATGATGAGGCCCGTTCATGATCATTGGATCTTTTCTCTCACTCTTTGGCTGCCAAGAGGTGTTGGATGTCAGTTTTTTCCAGGGTGTTCACTCCTATTATCTTGAACACCCAATTTTGTAAAGATTGTAAATTCATACACTTGGGCACTCAAAGTTTGTCTATTCCATTTAAGTTAGTTTGTATATCAATCAATAATTCCATACCTGCCCAATATTTTCTAAGGAACTTGTACCTCCTCTTCTTCACTTGTGGACAAGTTTTCATTCAATCATGGAGGTATGATAAATCATGTTTTTCACATGTTCCAATATCGGAGCCTCGACATTAGGTATTCAATGTCAGAGCCCAAGACGCGATGTCGGATATTCGATATCATGGGGTATACAGCAACCTATAAATATAGTGCTTGGGCTCACAATTTTGATATGAATTTATTGTCATAGAGTAGTGAAGCTCTTGCAATTTGTTTTCTCTAGAGTTAGAATATTTTCTTAGTGCCTACAATAGGAGTCTAAGTGTGTATGGATCTTTGTTTGAGCACTGAGAATCCTTGTAGCACTAAGAATAGATTAATGTTTCCTTTAATGCACTTTACTTTAATGCATTTAAATTAAGCAATTAATTTCTAGTTATTAATGAACACAAGCACGACCACTTCAAGCATACATATAGTGTTTGGTAACCTAGCAACATTTAACGTTTGGTAGCCCAATAGTGCTATATGTGTTCAAGATGTGTCTAGGAAAGTGGGATGGGTATTTGTGTTAGGCTAACTAGGCAATGAATAAATTAGATCTTAAATTACTCTACCTTTCATTCTTGTTGTAGGCAACTAAACTTATAAAACATAAAATGAGAAAAATCATGTACCTCGATTACACTTAAACCATAACCTTGGGCTTCACAAGTATAGTTGGGAAGACAACAAATGTTCTTAATGCCCATTTCACTTCCTAGAGGAACTAGTGCACTAAAGAACTATAGGTCCACAGAATTTGACTGAATCATGTGTGAACACCTTAGTGATTCGTATGGTTGGGTGTAGGGGTACCTCACTGCTCATCACCTCTGTTTGCTTATCACCCTTGTTTTTGGGCTTTTCCTTCTACTTCTTCCTTGAGATCTTTTGGTTATCAGTTGTTGGTTGTGAAGAAGATGCAGTAGCATTGGCCATCACAAGAGGTCATTACGTAGTTGGTTAGACTATGGCTGGTTGTGTTGTGTTAGGTTGAGGAATCCTAATGATAAAAGGATTCCTCAAAGGCACTCATGATGGTACTCTTATGACATAGAAGGTTCTTGAGCTAATGGAGGCTGAAGAAGCCGTTTCATCATAAGGGGGTACTCAAATCATGAATGGTTCTCTTGTAGGTCTTTGATCGTTATCAATGTTGAATATTTAAATAACATAAGGGTTGTCATTATCATTAAATAGGTCTTTTTGGACCTGCATTGACTAGTTTTATGGCCAAACTAGGTTGGAAGAATCTAAGACCAACTCCCCCCTATCTATCATCCTTTGTATGTCATCCTTCAGCAAAAGGGAGAAGTTTGTGTCATGACTTGGTAGTTGGTGATAATGGAAAAAATGGTTAAGTGAAGGATCATCTTTCATTGTTCAAGTGGAGTCCTTGGCTATTTCGCATAGCCACTTGTGTTTCTTTCGAGTGGCTTCGGTCATTTGTTTGTATTGCATGCATTCACTCTTTAATAGTTGGTCTAGTAACTTAGATGATTTCATAGGTAAGTTTGTGTATTTACTACAATCTTTTCACTCAAAATTGGGCCTAGTGGTAGTCAATGTGGTACCCCTAGAGGTTGATTTCTAGTTATTACGATTATTAGTAGGGGCTTTGGGTGGGTTAGCCCTTAGCCCCTACCTTGTGGTCTTTGTTTCTTTGGTCACAATTTCCATGGTCGCATTGTTTTTTTTTTCTCTTTGTCTCTCCATGTATGTTGATTTTATATGCCACATAGGCTAGATTATGACTAGCCTCTACAACATCCTCTATATTTTTAGTTTGAGAAAATGCCTAGCTAAGGGACCACATGTCAAGGTAGTAGACTTGATGAAGTCAGTAACTACTCCCTTAAATATGCTCAACAAGTGAGCTTTAGCTATAGGCTCTAGTATTTCATTTAGTAGTCCATTCCACCACTAAATGAACTTTTGCATGGGTTCTTAGGACCCCTACTTGACCTTCATGAGTTGTTCACGCATTATGTCAAGCTTCAAGTTATATGTGAAGCAGTTGAAAAACTAGGCAATTAATTCCTCCAAAGAGGATATGGATCCTTTAGGTAATGGGTGGTACCAATCAAGTGATTTCTTAATCAAGGAAATAGGAAAATTCTTCATGATGCTATGAGGCCATGGCTATAAAAATAAGCATTCAGGTCAAAAGGTAATAAGGTGAGAATTCGGATAACCTTCTCTATTGTATTTTCTAAACTGGAGAATAGGGATACCAAAAGGAAGTGTCAAGGAAGGGGCCATATGACTAATTGGATTATTTTGATAGAAGTCCATAACCTTGACATTTTGGAAAGTAGAGGCTTTAAGCCTCCTCAACTCCTCTGTTACATCTTGGATCATTTGGAAGGCTTGATCCAAACCTTGTGGTGGTTCTATTAGTTGTGGGATTTGTACATAGGGCTATGGCATTTCTTGTGAGACTTGTGGCATCACTATGGGATATAAGACAGAAGGAAGGGATTATGTTATGGTTGTAGCTTATGGGCAAACAAGGAAAAGGATGTTTACATTGGTACCTAAGGCACAAACAAACTAAAGGGGATGTGTGACCCCTAAGTTGCATGGGGTTCCATGGTGGATCATACATGAGTAGTTAATGGATTTGTGGTGGTAAAAACCACTGTTGATGGTTTCATAGATTGAGGTTGTGTGACAAATGGCATAGATGTGTTATAGGTTATTGGATGTGATATTGATTGAGTTTGATATGCAACTATGACTGGTGTGGGACCAACCATGGTAGGGTAAGAGGGAGTGAAAGATGGTAGCACCATGCCCATTGAGAAAACAAAAGCATTAGAGGAAGGCACTGTGACCTTGGGGGATGTTTGTTGGAACAATCCTCCCAAGATGTTTTTGGGCTTAGATTCCACCCTAAATTCATCCTCCTCTTGTTGTTCTTCTAAGCTATGCTTGTCATCTTACTTTTCCATCACAATCAATTAAGCTAGGATGCTAGTATAGACATCAGTTAGAGGTATTTAGTCATATGGGGAAGTGACATACTCTTTCTCATCCTGATGTATGAGCTCAAATTTCATTTTTGCCTCTACTTCCACACATGGAATCATGAGGTCAGCCTACATTTTGGCACAAATGTAGTGATAACGGTCTTCATTTATGGATGTAATGTCAAGACTTTCCCCTATAACCCTCAAAGATATTCTACATTTGATGATGGTAGGGTCCTTGGGGTCATAGACCCTCATGGCTTGTTGGAGGGTGAAGGGCAATTTGGTGGACTATTGGAAAGACATATTTCTTTTGCTAAAAATGGCTTAAAATGGACAATAAATGATAGAACAAAATTAAATTCTAGTGTGTGGAATTTAAAAACATTTAATAGAAAGTAAAAACAACTGAAAATGGAGTAGTTACTAAAATTTGTAAGTCAAGAAAGTTGGTCACAAACTTCACCAATGCTAGCTTCCTAACTATCTCTACATTAGGTGTGACAAAGGGGAAAAGAAAAGAGGGTGAGATGATGGGAATCTCACTCCTTATATCCCAATATTGATGAGGGTGAAAAGGATAAAAATTATAGATGCTAAAAATAGGTTATAAATACCATAAATTTAGGTAAATCCTAATGGGTGGAATTAAAAAAAATGATCAAAGGAAACAAAGACTATTGAAAATGGAGCATTTACTAAAATTAGTGAGGGAGGGGGGGGGGGGGGTTTGCGGTGGTNTACCAAAAATGGAAAGATGGAAAAGTTGGTGCTAAGCCTTACCCATGCTAGCCTCCCAACTAACTCTATGCTAGGTATAGTAAGGGGGAAAAAGAAGAGGAATGAGATAATGGGAATCTCACCACTTCTATTCCAACATTGATGGAGGGAAGGCTAAAAACCAAAGTGGAAAGTTTAGGTTTTTTCACTGAAACTTGGTTTTAGCAGGCTATCAATTTTCTTAGCTTGGAAAAATGAATAGGCTATAAAAGCACAAAAAATAGAAGCAAATCTCAGCAAGTGAAATTCAAAAATGGAGCACTTAGTATAATTAGTAAGTGGGGAGTAAGAGTGGCACACCTCTTTATGAAAAATGAAAAACTAGAAATGTTGATGTTAAACACCCTCTACATTGACCTTCTAGTTGCCTCTACACTAGGTATGGAAGGGGGGAAAAGAAGGGGGATGAGATAATGGAAATCTCACACCTTCTTATTTCAACATTGGAGAGAGTGGGGAGAAGTTTAAATACCAAAATAGAAATCTGGCAATTTCCAAAAATGATTTTGACAAGTTTCCAACTTTTACCATAAAAGGGGAGGGAAAGTAAGTTTGGTTGGTGTAAAATTAGTAATTGGGGGGTGGGGGGTGTAAGGAGGGTTTACCCCTTTACCAAAAATGGAAAGATGGAAAATTTGGTGCTAAGCCTTACCCATGCTAGCCTCCCAACTACCTCTATGCTAGGTATAGCAAGGGGGAAAAAGAAGAGGAATGAGATAATGTGAATCTCACCACTTCTATTCCAACATTGATGGAGGGAAGGCTAAAAGCCAAAGTGGAAAGTTTAGGTTTTTTCACTAAAACTTAGTTTTAGTAGGCTAACAATTTTCTTAGCTTGGAAAAATTAACAGGCTATAAAAGGACAAAAAATAGAAGCAAATCTCAGCAAGTGAAATTCAAAAATGGAGCACTTAGTATAATTAGTAAGTAGGATGTAAGGGTGGCACACCTCTTTATGAAAAATGAAAAACTAGAAATATTGATGTTAAACACCCTCTACGTTGACCTTCTAGTTGCCTCTACATTGGGTATGGAAGGGGGGAAAAGAAGGGGGATGAGATAATGGAAATTTCACACCTTCTTATTTCAACATTGGAGAGAGTGGGGAGAAGTTTAAATGCCAAAATTGAAACTTGGCAGTTTCCAAAAATGATTTTGACAAGCTGCCAACTTTTACCATAAAAGGGGAGGGAAAGTAAGTTTGGTTGGTGTTGAAACCAACATTAGTTTTGTGACAAAAAAATATGACAGCAAAAATTAAATGGTTGTTAAGGCTTCGATGTTGGTTTTGTTCTGAAAATTCACAATAGATGTTGTGAAATTTTAACACTCGAACCACCTACAACTTCCACATTGGGGATTCTACTATAGGGGGGTTAAGGACAACGTGATATTTCCATGTTCATGGTTGCAAAAATGTAAATTTACTACTAAGAAACAATGTTGGTAATATTGCTATCAAATTTTAACATAGAAATTGGATGGAGGCCCTCCTTCTAGTGCCAAGACAACTATTGCGACTAGAAAAATCGATCACTGGAATAAAGATCGATGGATTTGGTGCACAATAGTCCTCAACCCACAAATCCCTTAGGCCTCTAGAAAAAATGGGATTTGGGGCACCCTGGCCAGTTTGATAGATCAACCAAGGACTTGGGGGTTTGCAAAATAGTATAATGAAATGAAATGCAAAAACTAATAACAAATCTAAATAATGTACAAAAAATAAACAAATATATATATCTTACATACAAAACCTAGAACTTAAAACTTTATTGACAAAGAAATAAAGAATAATTTAGAGAAATGTGTACAAATGGTACCTAAATGGGTAGCAAGGGGGTCACTTGGATGGAGGTTTAGGATCCATTGAAGTCAATGTGATCAACTCCACAATCTAAATGTTGTGCCACTCCCGATGCTATCAAAACTTTAGTGCTGCAATCTCAAATCTGCAACGTTGGCTATGATGGACATTGAGAAGTGTGAAAAACCTAAGCTATCCAAATGCTCTATGCTAGGAGTTGGGAATCCTAGGAGTGTAGTGTGGAGCTTGAAAATTCACAAATCCCAAAGGGGGTTACAAGGTCACAAGGTCACAGGGTTTCCATGTTGGATTCAAGAGAATACAAGTGTGGGAACTTGAAAGTACTCTTAAGTGCTTGAAAATGCTGAAGTGTGGAACTATGAATAGATTGTTGAATTGTATAACCAATGCTAACAGTATTGGATTTCCAAAGTGTGGAACCTTGAGAAAATTGCTAAACTATGTTGAAAAATTGTTGAATCTATAAATGTTGTTAGCTTTTTCCCATGAATGGGGCTGCAAAATGGCTATGATTTGGCTACACAATGATTGCAAATTAACTACCAAATTGTTGCAAATTTCTACCTTGTTTAGGTGAGATGGGTGCCCAAATTTTGGGGGCTACCATATATAGTAAGTTCCTTCCCCCATGGTCATTCCATTTACTATAAATAGTAATGGGGGCACACCTTCCACACTAGAGATGAATCTTCCATGCTAAACTCTCCACCATGCTTACTAAAGTGGCTGGTAAATATTGGAGTGGATGAAGTGATGAAATCTAGCTATTGTGGCTTCCATGCTAGGGGGATGTACTTTCTACACTAGGGGTGGAGCCTCCACACTAGGGGGAGGGGGAAACTTCCACGTTGAGGGGGAAAGGTTTCCAAGTTAAGCATATAGTCTCCATGCTAGGGGGAAAAGTTTACCCACCTCTCCACACTGGGGGTAGGTGACATCTACCCCCTGCAAGTGTTTACAATGTAGAAAAATGTATAGCCCTCATAAAACCCATCAAATTACCATTTTTGGCATTCCAGAAAGCATTTTTAACCCCCCTCCCAATCCTAAATATAAACACTACATAATGTTTTTGACTTAAGGGATGAGGCTTTGACCACTTATGAGGCATGTTTCAGTCTCAAAAGTATGGAATATGTGAAATCACCCACTGGTGGTTACAATCTTCACATTTACAATGAAATTTTGCCTCAAGTTTCATGGGGTGAAAGCTACATGATGAAAATTGGCTATAAAATGCAAATTTTTGTGGTGTTTCATTACAGAATAGTACTTCATTGTACAAGGAATTTGTAAATTGGGTTACACTCTCTTCTTATGGTTCTTTTTCTTTTTTTGTTGCCCTGAGGGATTAATGTGCTTCTTGTGAGAAGGCATCCTTTTATAGCTTTTCAAGATCCTACAAGAATGAGTTATTTTGTTGTGTCAAAGCACTCTGGAGCTAAGCTCTATTTTGTACAAGTTGAGGGATCCTTTACATCACTCTTGAGATTGTTAGGACCTTGTGGGGTTGAGAGTTATCATAGTGATAAAACTCTCCTTAGCAAAGCTCAAACTTTATAAAGGTTGTGATGTCCTTGAAACCATATTTTGAAAGAAACAAATTTTAGAGGTGTGCAAGGAATCTACCCTCCAAGTGTGGACTACCCAAGTTGGGAAACCACGTAATTCTTATGTTTTCTGTAACAAGTATTACTTGTGAATTGGGAAACTTATTCATCCTCCCCTCCCTCTTCTAAGTTCTCAATCCTCAAAAAAATTTGCCAAGTTCTTTCAACAACATGTGGTGAATATATTTGGAGTACCATGCATGTTCATATCTAATAATGGAACACATTTTACAAGAACTACACTTAAAAAGCTAATGCAACAACTTGGGGTGAATCACAAACTAACTAAACCATACCATCCCTAAGCAAATGGTCAAGCAGAAGTGACTAACTAAGAAATCATGAGAATGTTAACCATAATAGTTAGTTGATTTACAAAGGATTTGAGCACTAAGCTGAATGATGCTCTATAGGCATACAAAGCCAATGGAAACTCCCCATAGGATATTCGCCCTATGAACTAGTTTATGAGAAGCTTTCTATGCTACCAATCTAAGCAAAGCTACAAACTTTAGCTACTACCAATATACTTAACCTAGACTTAAACTTAGCTCAGAAGGAATGTCTCATGAATCTTAACCTTTTAGAGGAAAATATGCTTTTAGCTTTGATGAGTCATGAGGTTCACAAAAAATACTCCAAATGTAGGCATGACACTAAAATAAGACAAGTATCAATCCAACTGGATGATAAAGTCTTCCACTACAATCCCAGTCATGTGCCATAGAAGCCTAAGTTCCAAACCCTATGGGATGAACCTTGTATTGTCCATGCAACATATCAATCAAGCATCATGCAGATCTATCACCCAATCAACCCACAAAATTTCATCCTTGTTAATATTCAACAAGTCAAACCATTCTACAAATCTCTTGACTCCTCTATGGATTCTACCCTATCTACCAAACCATCTTCAACCCATTCCATCTTCAAGTTAACTATTTTCAATAATAGTCGTGGGGGTGTCCAGTTGGATACTTAAGCACTAAACCTTTTTATTTTCTTACTACACTTTCATATTCTTTGATATCTTTTCTATTCTTTTATACTTTTCTCATTTCTTAATTATTTTCTATTCTTTGATATCTTTTAAATTCTTTTTATGTTTTTCCATTCTTATCATTTTTGCTATTCTTATCATTTATCTATAATTTTCCATCAACTTTTTGTACACATTTTTTATTTATTTTTGTAATGAAAGTGCAAGAAATAAAACAAGTTGTAGTCCCAATAATATGAATAATGCCCTATATTATCAAATCATTGAAAGATTAATTCTATATATAGTGAGATCACATGATCCATCCACTCATTTCTAATAATAAGAGGTTCTTACCATGGCCATAAAGATATTCTTTCCTCAACAAAACTAAAATACATCTATGATCATTATGCCTGGATAGAAAAGTGAAGAACCAAGAGGGAATGAAAAGGGTGTGACATCAAGGGTATTTGTTTATTTCCTAAGGCTACTACAGTAAGTTTTATCCTATTGTCAAAGTTGTATTATTTACTTGAATTCTAACGAAAAATGGAAGTATGTATGCAATAAGTGCTACCTTAACATATAACTACAAATACATGTTATCCATGCTTGAAGGTAGGTGGCTTCTCAGAAATCTTAATAATAATAATGTGTTATTAATAAACTACTCCCTTAAACTTCATTACCAAGTGTTAATACCCCTTGCAGTAGTGGTAGTCTTGTGGTCACTAGTTTTGGAATGATACAGTATGATGTCACTGGTAAGTAGTATGAACTTGGTTTGGATCTTGGATGGAAGGAATAATGATCACTTTAACCATATAACGCATATGAGTTATGGACAGTTATATAAGGGCACTAAGAGCTAAAGCCTGCTTTGGGAATGATCGACTAGTATAACTCTTGTGCTTTGTACCTGTCAACCAATTCCACATCATCTTGTGCCTCCGAGCAACTTTAGCCATCAAATTTCACTTTCCTACATTCTCACAATTGATCATAATTTTCACAACCCTTACTACCATCTCTTATACATCTCATTTATCTTCTTTTCCAAAGATTCTTTCTTCATGATCTTTTATCACCAAAACCACATATTCTGAGCATCATCTATGATCAATATCACTTTAGACCATAGTTATATCTTCTAAACTATTCATTTGACTCAATTTTTTCAACAAAAATTACTCAAAAATCAACAATAGTGACGTCGCAGCTATGATGTATTAGGTCCTACAATATCATGGCTATGATGTTGCATCTACACAAATCTATATATACACGTGAGAAGTTGGAAAATTTTTCATTCTTATTATTCTTAGCAAAGGAAGTTCATGCTATTTTTCTAAGCCTCTGACAATTGAACTTCCAAGCTCCATAACTCTCTTACCGTAGCTTTAATTTATGTGATTCTTGAACCCTCTTAGTCATAGAGTGACCAACTTAGTCATGGGGGAGAGTATTTGTGAGAGGCCATAACAATCAAAGATACAAGTAACAATGATTTCTTTTTGAATTTTTCTAACTATGCAATCATAATAAGAGGCATAAGTAATAATAAGGGTAAAAATAGAATCAAAATAAGGATTCAGGAAAGGATTATGAACTATTAGAAACCTATTTAAAATCCTTAGATATGCTAAAAAAAATTTATACTATACTTGTGGAGTTTGTTCTCTAGCTTATTCTCTGCCTCAACCTCTTGGTCTTTTACTTCTATGCCATGAGGATGTATAAGCATCATTCTAATCTGAAAATTTTTTTCATGGGTCTCTTAGGAGCCATCTACAATTATCAAAGATACATCTGAGCATATATAAGATTAGATTTGAAAAGCCTTTAGTATGCTAATCTGGACATGTTAACAAGAAGCAAACTAAGAAATGATCTAGAATAACATGTAGCTACAGTATATGCCATGTATGAAAAAAAGTTTTCAGATTGGAATGATGCACAATAGGGATTACATATTGCAAACTCTAAGCTTGAAATAGTGAAAGCCAACTACCAAGATCAAAAAGATATAGCAGCAAACCTAGTTCAACAAATGATAAATTACTAGGGAATTAAGAAAGGTGCCCAGAGAATTTGAGGAAGAAAGGAGGTGGCTTGCAACTTGGTATATGAAAGCCAACAAAATGTTTCCATAGCTACCATGCCCATGGGAAGTATCGACACCATCAAATATTTTAGAGTTTTCTTGGACAATACATGACCCAAGATTAGAAGAGGAAAATCTTTAGGTGCTACTCAACTATTATCCATTTTAAAATCCTAACAATAAAGGAAAGAAGCCAATGGAGGAGTGATGAGATATGAATTGCTCATAGTGCTGGCGGCCGCGTTAAGGCACCCACGTTGTATCATGGGTCGCGATGTATCATGGGCCGCAATATCGCATATGCGATATCGCGTACGCGATATCGCGTATCGCAGTCAGCCGCAATTTCTATAAATAAGAGGCGGCTCTCCCTCATTTCGATCCCAGTTTTAGTGTAGCGAAGCTCTGGCAGTTTGATCCCTCCAGAGTTAGAATTTTCCCGTGTCTGCCCGCAGTGTGGTGAATGTAATTGTACGGTGTCTTTATTCGAGTGTGCCGTACTTGGACACGCACATGACCGGCAATAAAGATCGAGATTACTTCATCATTGCAGCATTCACTTAGTTTATTTATTGTTATTTATTTCATGTTATTTATTGCTTTCATAGCGCGGTGTGAGTACGACTTAGCTACGAGCATCTA
>MNCI01027046.1:254383-287936 GCA_015680685.1 Gnetum montanum
TACCCTTTTCCTCTTAGCTTAGTTTAGTTAAATATTATTTTCCACTGCCATCAGGAGTAGCGTTAGAATTAGAACACATCATACACCTCATCTAGACTAAATCATACGTGACATATGCAAAACTAGTCTAGGTGGGAAGACAGCAAACTGCGACCTAAGGCTAACTATCTAGGTGCCACAACTAGTCCATCTGCGGAGTTCGACCGGATCGCGCGTGCGACGCTCATTTCGTATGGTTGAGTGTAGGGGTACCTCGCCACTCATCAAGGAGCCACCACCATTGAAAACTTAAAAGCTACATCGAGCCTTGATATTTTATTTTGTTTTATTCTATCATTGTTGTCATATGTGTCCATCATGGCATGCATGATAATTTTGTAAAGCATCACTCGAATTAGAATGCGGCATTTAGAGTTAAGTAGTCATGTCCACTCTAAATACTTCTCACAATTTTGTAAGGGAATCTATCCTCTTTTTGTTCTAACTCAAAGATGAGCTTCCAATCAGTCATGTAGGTATGATAAAACCTATTTTAAATGATCCATGATATCATATTTATGCTATCCATCTATGATATTGTATCTATGACATTGCAACCTTACATACATCACCATTGATGTAATGTTGAGGATCATGATCATCCCTATAAATACCAACACTTGATCGCATTGAATGAACAACTTTCATTCCACCCTTAGGAAAATTATTGGATTTTGTTTTCATAGTTTTCACTTAATGATAAAGTGAATGCCTACAGTGTGGTGTTGAAAATTTGTATGACATCTCTATTTGAGTGTATTGTACTTAGGCACAATTCATGAACAAAAATAAAGATCAAGATTTTTTGCCACTGTTGTAGCATTACACTTAGTTCTTTATTTTTTGCTTAGTCATTTTTTCACTTAGCTTTATTTACATTCCTTTAATATATTTACTTTAGTTTAGTCTATTACATTTCTCAAGTACTTTACTTTTCCATGTCCATTAGCAAGGCAAAATAAGTACGACTGGTTTCAAGCATATAAGTATAATCATTTGGTAATCCTAGTAATGTTATTGCTTGGTTCGCTCAATAGCATAACACTTGGTAAACTACTAATGGTTACATGAGCATAGGACATGTATTTTATGCTACAAATTTATGCCCATTGCTATAGAATAGAATAGATTTACATTTCTATTAGCATTTAGATTTAGATTTTATTCTCATCTCTCATTATGAATACACTTAGGAGTAATATGAGCCTACAACATTAACATATCACATACCCCACTGAGAGCTAAACTATACAACTCACACTTCACTACCTTAAGGTGGGAAGATAGTGATCATGAACCAATTATCAACCACTATCATACTTACTTTATCCATCCATGAATTATGATCTCGTCACGCGTGTGCACTCATGACTTGTATAGTAAAGTATTGGGATATCCTGCCACTCATCAACTCAAGAAAGATAGTATTCAAAATCAAAAGGTCCTAATGCACATAATAAACCTATACACTCTCTAAGTAGGTTAATTTATTTTCCACTTTTTATTATTGATTAATTCATTTTTCACTTTCTATTGTTGGGCATTCTTTAGGTAGGTTAATCCAATTCACACTTGCTATTGTTGAGCACTCTCTAATTTTGACCAAGAGGATAATTACCAATAAAAGATTAGTAAAATTAAAAATATTTTGTCCAAAATGCTCTAGAAGAGACTATCACTAATGAAAAATAATAGTTCATCCATAACAAACATAATTTTTCCACTCTTTGACATAGTTTTAGCGTGTGCTTGAGATTTATATCCTAACATTCTCGATAATTTTATTGCATAGGTCATGCCCAAATTCAAAAAAACAAACTATGCACTTGGATATATATGCAACATTTTTTAATTTTCTATTAAATAATTTTATATACAGGAATATAGAGGATTTGATAAGAACATACATCTTCCTTTACTATAACAAAAAATATTCTGTTGGCCAAATTATAAATATATAACTAAGCTAGTAGGTTAATTCATGATAAAAATAATATATGTCAGTGATATGTTATTGTAGCTATAATATAGTAGGTCTACTTATGTCATCGTAGATATGATGTAGTGGGTCTTGGTCTCCACTATAAATACCAACCCACTGTCACATCAAAGAAACAACTTTTGTTTAACTCTTAGCGAAATTCTTGTAGTCTCTTTTCGTTAGTTATGCTTAGAGTAGAATTAGAAGTGAATGCCCACAATGTCGTAACTAACAATTGTACAAAGTCTTTATTTGAATGTATTATACCTGGAAACAATTCATGATTGACAATAAAGATTAATATGTTTCTTACTAGTATAGCATCTCACTTAGTTTACTTTTATTTTCCAACATGTTTACTTTGATTAACTTCTTTACATTTTCTAAGAAATTTACTTTTTCAATGTCTATTAGTAAGGAAAAATAAGTACGACTGCTTTCAAGCATTAAGTATGATCATTTGGTAACCCAATAGTGACTTCACTTGATTTGCTCAGTAGTGAATTCACTTGGTAATCCTAGTAATAGTTACATGAGCCCATGGCATGTACAACAAGCCAAGAATAGATACTTATCACCATAGGCTAGGATTGATCTACATTTCTATTAGACCTAAATTTAGACTTTATTTGCATTTTCATTATGAAAAAACTTAGGATTAAATTAAGCCTACAACATCAATATATCATATGCCTCACCGAGAGTTAAACCATACAATTTGCACTTCATTAACTCAAAGTGACAGTGATTGCAAACTGAGCCTCAACTACTAGTGAATCTATATTTTCCATCCATAGATTATGATCTAGTTGCATGTGTACACTTGTAACTTATATGGTGGAGTGTTGGAATACCCAGCTGTTCATCATTGATGTCATTGCCAAGGATGTGTCAATGATCACTAAATAGTTTATTTTACAAAGTTCATTGTGTAAAAGTTATCATAAAAATCCTTCACACTTAAATCAATCTTTGTAAGAAGTACATAATCAAGACATTAAACATTTAATATGGATTTCACAAATAAAGAAAAATCATCACCTACTAATGAATTCAATAAGAGTCATGATAAGGAATATAATGAAGAAGACTATAGTATGCCTACATAAACTAGAGTCTCCTAATCCATATTAACCTAACTTTAGATTTTTTTCTTCACTATGATAACAAAAAAAGCTGGAGAGATTTACAAGGTAACATCTTCTTGGCTTTAGAATGTTCTACACCATCCATGCTACAAGCAACCCTCATAAGATCAAACCTCAGTCATGTACAAGAAGGGTAACAGATCAGCAACCACATGACCATGGTATACCAACCAATAGAAGCTTAAATAAGAAGGAATGTTACTATGAAGAAAAAACATGAAATTGACATAGAAAAGAAAGCACTTCAAACCATTATTCTAGAGAAAAGAAATGATGCTATATTGTACATAGAGAAATCCTATCAAACCCATGGATCTCAATCCCAAACACCAGTCATCTATATCAAAGATCTCATTAAAGTATAATTGCATTCCACCCTTGTAAAAACATCTAGGGAATACAAGGAAGACTCCAAATAAAGGAGGAACTTAAGGTCTAGAACCTTCACTAAATCAAAAAGGGATAAATTAAGAAGTCATAGAAGAAAAACTAGCTCGCACCATTCTACAACTTCTTCCTCTTCCTCCTCACACTCCTCTAGAGAGTCTGACAAGAGAAAAAGAAGAATGAAAAACCATGATAGGGAAGGATGAAGTGATCCTAATAGACATGAGCATCAAAGAAGACATCCTAATGAAGAAGAGGATAACTATGAGAAAAGAGAAGAAAGGGACAGATACAAAGAAAAAGAGCATTATGAGCATTAAAGAGGTTACCACTACAACAAAGCTCATGAACTCGAAGGCTATGAAGAACCCCTATTTACCACTTGCAATATGATTAATATCAAATAAGCAATGTATATTCCTACTAGGTATGTAAGGGATGGTTGCATCAAGTGACTAGACATGAATAATATTCCTAAATTTGAAGGTGAATACAATGCGAATCCACAACACCATCTTCAAGCCTTCGATGATGCTTGTATCCTACAAAATATTGAAAAAGATTGGAAGAAACTAAATTTGTTTCCTAGAACACTCATAAAGGAAGTAGAGAGCTAGTATAGATCCTTAGAACTTGAATCTATTCAAAGATGGAGTACCATGCTAGAGCTCTTCAATGACAAATGTCAAACCTCTTCTAGAGTATCTAATTTGAGAAAATAGATTTAAGGATGGAAATAAGGAACACATGAATCCCTTGATGCAACAATGGGTAGATACAATTCATTATTACATAGGTACCCAGGTCATGGATTTTCTCAAAAGGAACAACTAAGGCACATCATCAATGGACTACAAAACAAAGTAAGAGAAACCATTGGAGCATATGCCCAAGGCAAGTTATTCAAAATGAAAGTTCATCACATTCAAAGACTTATTGACCAAGTGGCAAAAGAAGAAGGAGAGTTAAGAAAAAGTAAATTAGCTAAAGAATATAATAGAGATCTCATAAGCAGAAAAAGGGATGTAAGAATATGTGAATTGCAAGAGGAAGCAACTTTAAAAGATACAATCTAATGGAAGACTACCTATTTAGAAATCAGTTAATGACATTGTAACCAAGGTAGAGAAAATGTGGGATTTTTTATATGAGAAATTTTCCACAACATTAAAAATAGTAGAAGAGAAGATTGAGCAAGCCCTAAACTGAAGTAAAGATAAGAAGAAAAGAAGAGAAAATGGGTGAGAATAATATAAAAATAGAGGAAAGGTTGTTGTTGTAGAGGAAGTCACAAACTCTAGTTCAGAAGATGACAAAGAGTACCAAGTGTGTCGGTATTAACATCCTAAGGAACATTTTCTTATTTTGGTTCACTTATAAGAGTTTGGGACAAATGTTCTTAACCCAAAATTCGTCAAGAAATAGATTCCCAAAATATTATCTTATCGACAAGGTAACTTTAAAAAGCCTTATCAGCAAACATACTATCTAAGTGAAGCATATCCTCAACCACAAGAACAACAATGGCAACAACCACAAGTGTGGGGAATGCCACTACCAAGGAAATAGTATCTATATAGATAACTTAATCCCTATGGATACTATGTACAACATTCAATCTTCCTAGGGAATACTTTAGTTCATTCTTCTTCTCACTACTATCCACTGGACTATCATCAATCCACTACTTCATGGATGGATTCAAATTATTACATGTATCAACTAGTAACAGGTTCCTCACTACAAACTTATAACTTCTTACCATCAATACCACCACTAGTTATTCAAGAAGAGCTACCAATATAGCCACAACAAAAGAGCACTACTAGGGTAGTAACTACACAAGAGGATGTAATCACAAATGAAGCAAGAGCCAAGAAATGTTATTTTTTTAGAACAAGTCCAGAAAATGTTCCAATGAAGGGAACTTCATCTAACTCTATCCCATTCATAGATACTCCTCCAAATAATACTATGCTTCCAATATCTACTGACAAGAAAGTCACTACTATCATGCTCACACAAACAATTACACATTGGATCAATGTGGAAGCACTTTCCAAGAAGAGAACAAATCTTGGGAGTCCCTTAGTTTACCTTCAAATAGCATGACATAAATCATGCAAAGCTCTCTTAGATTCTAGGTCATGAGTAAACCTAATTTTACAATATATGTATAAGGCTTGGAATCTACCCCTACTTAAGAAGAGCAACATCCAATTAGAGCTTGCAGACTAGTCCATTATTGTTTTACTTGGACAATTGGAATATGTTATTACTACCATTAGTGATTAGTCCTATCCTGCTGACTTCTTAGTCATCCATGTAGAAAAAAACAAAAGGTAATTTTCCATAATTATGGAAAGAGCATGACTTAGCATTGTAGATGCTAAACTTGGAATTAGAGAATTGTCCTTGGAAATCTCTAAGGAAGATGAAGCTAAAATCATTTAGAGCCATCGAGTTTCATGTATTACATACATCGATAATGGATGCAATTGTGTGTAAAAAATTTGGGCTATGAAAGATAATGCCATCACATCATGTAATAAATGTATAGAAGATATGTGTGTACAAAAGTATCTATATGCAATAGCTACTCAACTAGAAGGCACCTAGTGACTAGTAATTGAGGAGGAAACCAAATCCAATATATGCATGGAACCAACAAATAAAATCACAAGTGCCTATGTAGAAAAAATTGATAAGTTAGAACAGCTTAAAAGACCACCTTCTCATATTGAATCACATCATGAGGTTGATATTGACTAGGAAATATTAAAAATACAAGAAACATATGAACTAGAACCCTTAGAACTAAAAGCCCTACCAGATATGCTTGCATATGCTTCCCTAAACAATAAAAAGCTAGTCATTATAAATGTCAAACTTGACAAAGAACAAAAGAGAAAATTACTGGAAGTGGTAAATAAATGCCCAACTATATTTACATGGTCCTATGATGAGATTACTAAACTTTATCCATGTATATGCCAACATCGAATCTATATAATTCTAGTTGTCAAATGACATTTCCAACCTTAAAGAAGGTAGAATCCAAAGCTTAAGGAAGTTATTAAGCAAGAGCTAGAAAAATTGTTGAAAGCAAGGTTCATCTATCCTATAGCAAATTGTGAATAGGTCAACCTATTAGTCATTGTACTAAAGAAAGACGATAAATGAAGGGTTTGTACTAATTTTATATTACTAAACATGGCAACATATAAGGAGCATTTCCCTCTACCATTTGTTAACCAAGTCTTGGATAATGGAGAAAGACACCAATATTAAAACTTTCTCGATGGATACAATGGGTACAATCAAATCCACATTACATCAGAATACTAAGAAAGATCACATTCACTAGTCCATGGGAAATGTTCGCATACAAGAAAATACCCTTTGGCTTATGTAATGTACTTGTTACATTTTAGAGACTTGTACTTAGCATCTTCTAGAAGCAAATTGGCAATGGGGTTGAAGTCTTTATGGATGAATTCTCCACATATGGGCTAGATTTTAAGCAAGCCTTAGATTGTTTGTAGAAATTATTGAAATGATGTGTAGAAGCTAATATAAATCTCAATTGGCAGAAAAACCATTTAATGGTTCAAGATGGTATAGTTTTGGGACATAAGTTATCTGACACGAGAATGGAGGTAGATCTGGAAAAGATTAGAGTCATAAAAAACATCACTCAAAGGCCAAAAACTCTCAAAGATGTCAGATCATTTCTTGGCCATATAGGATACTACAGAAGATTTGTTCAAAATTTTTCAAAGATTGCCAAAACACTAATAGAATTAACTAAGAAAGATGCACTATTTCTATGGATAGAGTAATGTGAGAAAGGATTTGGGACCTTAAAATAGAAGTTAATTGAGACACCAATCCTTCAAGCTCTGGATTGATCAAAGTCTTTCCACATTATGATAGATGCTTCAAACTATGCACTAGGAGTAGTACTGACCCAACTGGATGAGCAAAAAAGATGTTATTATATACATTGCGCTAGTCGAAGCATCACTAGGGCATAGCTCAACTACACCACTACAGAAAAGGAGCTAATGGCCATGGTGTATGCATTTGAAAAATTTATACATTATGTACTCATTTATTCCATTTACATTCATATAGATCATAGGGTCATTAGATTTCTAACAAACAAGCTAGTGGTTACTCCTAGAGTGATAAGATGACTAGTTTTCTTATAAGAATTTGACATAACCATGGTCAATAAGAAAGGAACCAAAAATGTGGTAGAAGATCATTTATCAAGACTAAGATGGAAAACCCAAGATAATAAGGAACCATTATCAAACCAGTTTCCTAATGAAAATTTATTTAGAAAATTAACAATGGTTATCAACTCAATAGGAAAGTTATGGATTATGGATTACATGACTTACCTCACTACACAAGGGATTCTTACTAAGTGGAACAAGAAAAATAAAGAAAAATTCATTCACAAAGTGAAAGGATATGTGAAAATCAATGAGAAACTTTACAAGATATGCATTGATAGGCTAATACGATGGTGCATTCTAGAAGAGAGTCCACAAAGAGTCCTACAAGATGTACATGAAGGACCATGTGATGGTCACTATGCAGGATGAAGGACCACACTAAAATTGATGATGGTAGGCTATTTTTGGCCTACCATATTCAGGGATTCACATTAGTTTGCATAATCTTGTGAAATATGTCAAAGAGATGGAGGGCTAACAAAAAAAAATGAAGGGATACAACAATGGATACAATCATTGGAACCTTTCAACATTTGGGGAATTGATTTCATGGGCTCCATCACACCAATGTCCAATGGAAAGTCTTACATTATAGTGAGAGTTGATTTTTATACAAAGTAGGTAGAAGCATCTATAGTTAAGGATTGCACATCCAAAATAGCTACTAAATTCTTTCAATAACATGTGATGAATAGATTTGGAGTACCACGCATGCTTATATCTAACAATGGGACTCATTTTATGGGAGCTATATTTAAAAAGCTAATGCAAAAAATTGGTGTGAATCATAAATTAACTACAACATACCATTCCCAAGTAAACGGTTAAGTAGAAGTGACTAACTAGGAAATCACACAAATAATAACTAGAACAATTAGTCATTATAGGAAGGATTGGAGCATGTAAATTAACGATGCTCTATGGGTGTATAGATCCACCTAGAAAGTTCCTATATAATATTCTCCATATGTGTTAATATATGGCAAACTACCCACATAATCAATTTAAGCAAAACTTAATACCCTTTCTACTACTATTATACTTGACCTCGATTTAAGCCTAGCTTAAAGAGAATGCCTCATGAATCTCAATCTTCTAGAAGAAAACCAATTGCTAGCCCAAATGAGTAACAAAATTGACAAAAAAGTACTCTAAATATAGGCATGATTCTAGAATAAGAAAATTATTAATCAAGTTGGGTGATAAAGTCCTCTACTATAATCCTAGTCATGTCCCACAAAAGGCTAAGACTCAAACCTTATGGGAAGGATCTTACATCATCCATGCTATGTATAGATCTAGCACCATGTAGATCTATCATCCAAAAAACCCACAAAAGCTTATCTTTATCAATATTCAATAATTCAAATCATACCATGACTTTCCCTACTCTCTCAAGGCCTCTACTGTATCTACCAAGCAATTTACCACTTGGTTAATCTTCCATATATCCACTTGTAATCATAGTCATCAGGCAATCAAATGTAACACTTAGGCATGCATTTTCCCTTTAACATTTTATTTTTTATTTTATTTTATTTATCTTTTTACTCTTTCTGACCAATATTCATATTCTTTCATAACTTTTACATTCTTTTATACTCTTTCTATTCTTAGTATCTTTCTATAAATTTTCACCATATTTCTTGTAGATATTTTTGTTGATTTTTCCAATAAGCTATAAAGAAATAAGACATGATCTAGTCCTAATAATGTGAATTTGACTCTATGTTATTAAATCATTGAAGGACTAATTATATATACAGTGAGACTAAATCATCCATCCACTCATTTCTAATAATAAGAGGTTCTTACCATGGACATAATGATATTCTTTTCATGATAAAACTAAAATAAACTTATGATCACTATGCTTGGATAGAAAAGTGAAGAACCAAGTGGGAATTAAAATGGTGTGACATTAAGGAAATTTGTGGATTCTCTAAGGTTACTACTATAGGTATTATCCTAATTTTAAGTTCTATTATTTACTTGAGTTTCGATGAAAAATGAAAGTATACTTAAAATAACTGAAACCTTACCACATCACTCAAAAGACATGTTACCCATGCCTAAAGGTAGTCCTTTGGTAAGGTTGACATAATAGTAATATTATAAATGCACAAAATAAAAGTTTATGGGGGTTCCACTAGAAAGATCTGTTACCCATGCCTGAAGGCACTCCTCTATCCAATGGCCAAGTCTCCTTTAACAAAATAAAATATGCTATTAGTAAACTACTTCCTTGAACTTCATTTCCAAGTGTTAATACTTCTTGCAATAGTAGTAGTCTGGTGGTTGCTAATTTTGGGATGATGTAATGCAATGTCACTGATGAGTGGTATGGACCTAGTTTGGATCTTGGACAGAGAGACTAATAATTACTTTAACCATATATTACACATAGAATTCATTATGTCAATGGTAAGATACCTCAAGTCCCAATTTCTACACTCCCTTACTACTCTCATTCCACCTCACTGTTATATATAATCATACTTTAATGATTTTGTATAATATAGTGTAGGTGATACTAGCATGTGAGTTTTGGAAGATAGGACTATTTAACATTCAACTCCTTGAGTGCCTACAGACACTTGTAAGTGTGCTCATACAAGGGCACTAAGGGTTAGAGCCTACTTTGGGGAGGATCCACTTGTATAACTCTTTCACTTCATACCTGATGACTAATTCCACATCATCTTATGCCTCCAGAGCACTTAAACCATCATTCTTACTTTACTAAAAACTCATAATTTGATCATATCTTTAGATATTCCTACCACCATCTTCTATACATCTTATTAACTTACTTTGCCAAAGATTCCTTCTTTCACATACTTTTACCATAGAATTATCATATTCTAAGCATCATCTATGGTCAAGAACCCTTTATACTACCTCTACATCTTTCAAATTATCCATTTGATTCAATTTTTCCATCAAAAATTGCTCAAAATCGAAAAAAATTTCACAGTGATGTTGTAGCTAAAATGTATTAAGCCCTAATATGTCACAACTACAATGTAGTTGCCATAAAAATCTATATATACATGCAAGGAGTTAGAATATTTTCACTCTTTTCATTTGATGCCTAGGGAGTTTGTGCTATTTTTCTAATCCTTTGGCAACCAAACTTCCAAGCCTCACAATTTGTGTGATTTTCAAACCCTCTTAATTATTGAGCAACCAACTTGGTTGTAGGGGAGAGTGCTATGTGTATATAAGTCAAATTGAGCCAAATTTCTCTAACATCTATAAGAATAAATTAAGGATAAGGATAAGAATAAATAAGTGTATTTTGATAAATTAACTAAATAAAGGCTAATAAACCTAACTAGTTCTCCTAACTACCTATTCAATTATAGAATGAACAAGAAAATAATAACTATGAGGGTTCATGAAAGTTAAAATATACAACAAATAAGGGCTTATTTTCAAATTTTTTCTAACTCTCCAATCATAATAGGAGTAATAAAATAATAATAAGGATAAAATGTGATCAAATCTAAGAATCGAAAAATGATTATGAATCAATAGTGATGTGCGGTGGAGCAATCCCAACACTCCCATCCAAGTCATGAGTTCTAGTGCACAACTAAATCATAATCCAAAGATGGACAATGTTATTATGCTAGTAATTTATGTTAAGTTCGTGATCGTTGTTTTCCCACTTTGAGCTAGTAAAGTTCAAGTGTATGGTTTAGCTCTTAGTGAGGCATATGATTAATTAATGTTGTTAAGCCTTTAATACTCCTAGTTGTGAACATGATGAAAGTTGAAAATAGAAATCTAAATATAAGTAATGATGGTAACATAAATCTACTTTAGCCTATAGTGATGAGCATCTAGTCTTGGCTTACTATACAAATCTTGAGCTCATTTAACCATTACTGGGATTACCAAGTGAGTTCACTATTGAGAAAATAAAGTGAAACCACTATTAGGCTACCAAATATTACACTTTAATGCTTGAAACCAGTTGTACTCATTCTACTTTACTGATGAATAAGTAAAGTACTTGGAAATGTAAATGATGAACTAGAAACTAGGAACTTAAGCTAAGTAAAATAAGTAAACTAACTAGATGCTGCAATGATGAAAAGCAATCTAAATTCTTATTTCCAAACATGAATCGTCCCCAAGTACACTTCACTCAAATAAATATTTTATACAACTACTCTAGACCAGACTGTGGACATTAGACTGTGGGCATTCACTTTATCACTAAAGCTACAAAAACAAGCTACAAGAGTTAAGCTAAAGGTGGAATCAAAAGTTACCAATTGTACGCCCAAGTGTTGGTACTTGTAGGGTTGTACACATCCTAAGACATCATATCAATGATGACGTAGCATGTACCACAACATTGTATTTATAACATCATTGCTATGATATTGTAGATATGATATTGCAATGTAACAAAAATTGACTTTATCATATCCCCATGACTAACTGGAGACTCATCCTCGAGTTATAATAAAATGATGATAGATTCCCTTACAAAATTGGGAGGTAGATTTAACTTGACATGACTTACTAACTATTTACATTATTTAGAATGTTTTAGTGGTGTTTTTACAAAATGACAGTTACATGACAAGAAGAAAAACAAAAATTGAAGTAGCTCGATGTAGATCAAGTTCTAAGTGGTGGGGGCTCTTCCATTGGCTTCTTTCCTTTTTCATCAAGCTTCTAGAATTAGTAGTGGTTGAGGAGCACCTAAAGTTTTGCTTCTTTTGTCTATGTATCATGTATTATTTATGCTTATTGTGTGATGTTTGATGAAGCAGGTACATCGCATGAGCATGGTAGTTGTAGAAACATCTTATTTTCTTTTACATACCAAGTTGCAAACTGTCATCTCTCCTCTTCAAATGGTCTAGTCATATTTTTTAGTTCTTGATAATTTAACATGCAGCGTGCCAAGTTTGCTACTACATCCTTCTATTCTTAGTAGCCAACCTTAACAATGTCTAGCTCTATGTTTGCCACATGTAGTTTTTATAGTGCATCTTTCCTATTAACAAACTTCTTTTCATACATTGCATATATGACCACTACTTATTGCTCCAACTCATTTCTTGGTCTGCCTATTGTTAGCATGGCCAGATTAGCATATTAGAGGTTTGCTAATCCCATGTACTCTGTTAGGTCTTCTATTTGTAGGTCCTTATTCTTCACTTCAACTTGGTGGACATGGGCTAGGCTATTTAGAATTATTTGACAATCTGGGTTCTAAGTTGAGATAGAGTTGATTTTGGCCTTTGCCATCTAGATCTCTTTTTTATTTATCTCTTTGTACATGTCCACCTAATCTTTTGAAGTGTTCCTTGTGTCATTCATGCTTCTTGGCCTTATTTTGCCACATGTTGATTTCTATTGCAAATTTCTAATGGATAGTGCATACTTCTTTCAATGATAAGTTTTAATTCTTTCTGGCCAAGTGACTCATATCTTGGCTAACTCTAACATGTTGTTCTCTTAATTGGTGAATGCTTTCTTCTATAATATTTTTCTACTTCTCAATATCTATCAACCTGGTATTATCAACTACAAGCTTTTTATTCTCTTCTTATAAGGTAGTGAGTGCTTTGGCATGTGCATATGTTTGGGCCTTGACCACTAATCCATCCCACACTACCTTCTCCTTCTCCCTCTCCATCTTCATGTTGTGATCAATGAGGCATCTCACATGGTTAGTTCTAAACTGATCAAGTTGATCTGGTGCTACGAATTACGTAGGATCTCTTCTTTTGGCTCTCAAGGTGGCTAACTCTTCTTGCAATTGTTGCACTTTGTTTTCTACATGCTCAGCCCTAGTTTCAACCATGACCAACTTTTCTTTTGTGGCTATTAGATTAGACTAGACTATAGTGATATCACTAGGAATATTGAAAAGATTTTGCATGAATTGGCCTATCTACAATAGTCTATCCAATATGTATTCATGTTCTGCAAGAGTCATTGAGGTTCCAGCAAGCATTTGAGCATCTCTTACTCTAGAAATATCAATCAAGTGCACAATAGAAAAGTTGAAAGATTCCTTAATGTGATCAATGATGACCTCTATAGCTCCTGTTGCATATTGGTGTTGCATGATCATGACAATGCTACCTTTAGTAGTTTTGAGCATTACTTGGAATGATGCAGCTTTCCTATATATCTATTATGTTCAATCATCCTCTTGTGCTACTTAGAGTGACACTTTTCCACTAGCTAGGTTTGTGGATACTGTGAGCCTTGTAGAGCTTTTCTGTACTTTGTACAAATTGGCCCCCTCCCTTGTTCCCCAACATATTGTTTCTAAAATTTGTTTGAAATGGCTAACAAATGGTCGATAATCTTGTGGTAGTGGTGATGATAATTCTTGCTATTGTTGTTGTTTATCCTATGATTGGCCACTAGGTCCTACCTTCTGCTACTAACTGATAGTGAGAATGTTACTGGTAGGAGTGGAACCTGCAACTTCCTTGGTGCTTAATGATTTTTATACTTGATCCTTCTTTGATGGCATCGGCCTGAACATCTCTACATGGGAAGAATTTTGGGCCTTCCTAGGAACATCATTGATGTACCCTAGGATTTTGACTTACTTGCACAACTTCCTAATGAGGCAAGGGAATGGAAGTGTTAGCTTTCATACCTTATTTTCTTCAAACCACCTTTCAATTTTGAGGAAGAATAGATGGGCAATGTTGGTGTTGAATTTCCCCATTAGAATTACACTTCCTCTAGTCCCATATGTGGATATTCTATTAAGTCTCTTTGTTGGAAATAAGTGGTAGGTGTCACTTTTAAAGTATATCTTTTCCTTGGCTATGAGCTCACTATAATCTTTGTCTTCATTACCATATCCCTTTTCAACCATAGCCTTTTGGCATCAGTATCAGATCTTGTTGAGATCTATGTCATATTTGCTCCTTCATTTGGGATGTTAAGGGCCTTTGTAATACTGCGTAAGGCATAGAGATTCCTTCAATTTTGACTATAGCATCTACTTACTTATTCTGCTGAAATTGGTATGTTTCCCTCATATACCACTCACCATTGTTAGATAGCATAGGTCATAAATGAGATGCTTGGAGTTGTGTCTTTACAAATTCTAGAGCAAACTCCATGAATGGAACAAAAGTCAACTCCACAATGACCATGAATATGATAAACTTTTCTTGTATTGCTTGGAGGCATTCAGGAGATTGCTAAAACTTGGAACGTGAGGTGTCTAACCATAGCCATAATGAATCCTTGGGTGTGATCTGTGGTTAAGGTAATTATTATTCCTTCTTTTCAAGTTTCAAACCAAGTCCAAACAACTTTCTAGTGACATTACATTATTTCATCTCTAGGATTCTCAACCATAAGACTACCACTATTACAAGAAGTATTACCACTTGGTGTGTTGTTCAATGGAGGAGTTTATTTATTACACTTTTTTTTTATTTTTTCAAATTCTTGAGAAGCCATCTACCTTCAAGCATGGGTAACATGTCTTTCCAATGGGACCCCTAGAAATTTATTATGCACATGGATTTTATTTTGACTATGTCAACCTTACCAATGGACTACCTTTAAGAATGGGTAACATGTCTTTCAAGTGACATGATAAGGAAACACTTATTGTACTCTTACTCCAATTTTTTGTTATATCTACAAGGATATAATGCATCCTTTACAATAGAATAGAATTCATAGTAGGAATCTAAGACACTCCACAAATCCTCTTGATATCACACCCTTTTCATTCCCACTTGGTTCTTCACTCTTCTATCCAAGCATACTGATCACAAGCTTATTCTTGGTTTTATTTTGAGAAGAATATCATTATGGCCATGGTAAGAACCTCTTATTGTTGAAATGGATGGATGCATGTTGTGCTCTCACTATATAGGTAATCAATCTCTTTATGATTGATAATATAGGAAAATCTTCACCTTATTGGAACTACATCTTGCTTTATTTAATGTGTTTTATTAGAAAGTTAACAAAAATGTGTATAAAAAACAATGACAAAGTATAGAAAAATTGTAAAACATATTAAAAATTACAAAAATAGTAAGAATAAAAAAAGTATAAAAAAATGTAAAAGTGTCAAAGAATGGGAAAAGGATTAAGAATTGAAAAGTTATAAAAGAATGAAAAGATATCAAAGAATGTGAAAATTGGTAAGAAATGTAAAAAGGTATAACAAGAAATTATAAACGAAAAAGAATTGTAAAATAAAAAGTTGAAAAGCACTTATTAATTCCTAGATCAAGATAAGATATCTTCCCCATGACTAAACTCATGGGCAAGTGTTCAAAAAATGGACCCTAGATTCCCTGGATCATACACTCTAGGTTTTTCACTTACCATCCTTAGTGACTTAGCTTTTCAGTCATCACCCCATGTAATCTTAACAGTAATCGAATTCTGATTATCTGAGGATATATGTCCCATTAGACTAGATGGTCTTTTTATCTCAAAAGGTCCAACTATATTCTCTTGTTTATTCTTAAATTTAAATTCTAAGTCCTTATTTCCTCTATTTGCAAGTGTATGATTATGGTTTAGTATTTTCATTTGTGAGTTCTCAATTGGTGTCATTTTCTTAGGATAGAAGTTGATAAGTGAGTTAGATGGTTCCATGCATGTTTTGGATAGTTTTAGGTTCTTAGTTTTCAACCACTTCTCTCAGTTTTAGGTTCTAACTTAGCATCTATTATGCTAAGTCATGCTCTTCCCATTATGATAGGAAATTCCTTATCATTCTTCATGATAATTATTAGAAAATATTTTGGATAGGACCACCCATTAATAGTGGTCATCACATCTTCTATCTATCCTAGAGGAATTGTGATAGATTAGTCTGCTAGCTCTAACTTTATGTTGCACTTCTTTAAGGGTACTAGGTTTGATGCCTTGTATGTTCCTTGAGATATCAAGTTTCCTCTAGAACCTAAGCCTAGTAGAGCCTTGCATGGTGAATTTCTAGCTACTTGTAAATAAATTAGAGGAATTCCTGGATCAATTCTTTTCCTAGTAATTGATCCTACCTTAATCCATTTAGATACTATTTAAGGTATCATGAAAGCTATACATTCCTAATTCAATAATTGTAGAAGCATGGTGTTGATAGGAAGATCTATCATAGAAGAAAATTGTCTCAATTAAGTCCTAATTCTACTAGTGTTTTCTAGACTTACCCAGAAGAAATGAAATTTCCTTGATTTTCCTTTAGTATTGCTGGATGAGCCTCTCTTTGTATATTCACTACCCTTGTACCACTTGTTTGTTGAGGTTGTGATGGCATTTCTCCTTGCATTGCAAGTTGTGGCATAGGTGGTAAATGGTTAGAAGGTTGACTCAATGAACCAACTGTTTGTTAATGCACGTATGGATTAGAATCTATCATTGGAGGCATTGGACTATAATATTTTCAATGCATAGTTTGAACTACTTCATTCCTTGGAGATATCAGATGGTATACATAGTATCCATAAGGATCTAGTTGCTCATATGGATACTGCTATCTCAATGATGGCATTGCCCATAATTGTGGTTGCTACCACTGTTTATGGTACTACTCCTGTGGTTGTGAATAAGCTCCACTGAGGTAGTAGGCTAGTTGGAAGGTCTATCGATAGTTACCTTGAGGGTAAGGTAACTGTTTGGGAATTTACTTCTCAATGAATCTTGGATTAAGTTCATATGCCCTGATTTCTTATAAATGTGCCATTACAGGAAAACACCCTTTAGGATGTTCATATTGATATACTATACACCCTTCCTTCTTATTTGAGCTTGTATCAAAACATTCTACCACTAAAGAAAATTTTCCTTTTCATCTGTAGTCTCTTTTATTTTTTTTCTCCTTTCCCTTACTAAAGGCTTGCTTAGTTCTTTCTTCTATAATTTTCAAGACTATAGCAAATTTCTCATCCACCGAATCCCACATCTTTTCTACCTTGGTGGCTATGTTGTTAATAGATTTTTGAATGGGTAGAGTCTTTTTCTGTATCACCTCTTGTAAGGTTTCTTCCTCTTGCTTATTGCATACTTATACATCTCTTTTTTGGATGGATGAATCTATATTATACTCCTTAGCTGATTTTCTCTTTTTCAATTCACCTTCTTGCTTCACCACTTGATCCATTAGTCTCTTAATTTGATTGGCCATCATTTTGGATAATCTACCCTGGGCATAAACCCCAAGGGTTTCCCTAGTTTTGTTACTTAGCCCATCAACAATATGTATAAGCTACTTGCTTTGAGAAAATCCATGGCCTAGGCACCTATGTAGAAGAAAATAATATCTACCCATTACTGCATCAAGGAATTCATGGGTTTACTACTTCCATCCTTGGATCTGCTTTCTTCAGTTTGATACTTGAGAGTAAGTCTGATATTTATCATTAAAGAGTTCTATCATGATACTCCATCTTTTAATTGATTCTAATTCTAATAATCTATACCAACTTTCTACCTCCTTAAGGAGTGTCTAAGGGAACAACTTAAGTTTTTTCTAGTCACTTTCTATATTTTGTAGGGCGCAGGCATCATCAAAGGCTTGAAGGTGATGTTGTGAATCTATGTTATACCCACCTTCAAACTTAGGCATGTTATTCATATCAAGTTACTTAATGTGACTTTTTCCTACATGTCTCGTTGAAATATATATAGCTTCTCTTATGTTGATCATGCTGCGAGTTTCCAACAAGGGTTCTTCCTAATCATAGGATTCGTATGCTTGATTGTAGTGATGCCTCCTTTTATACTCATACCTCTCGCTTTCTGCATATCTATCCCTATTCCTTTATGGTTCATGCTCTTCATCTTCTTCATCAAGATATCTTCAGTAATACCCATTTCTATCATGAGCCCATCATCTCTCCTGATGATGTGCAATTAAGTCAATGCATCAACTGGGCCGCATATACGTGGCCACATCGATGCGGGCCCATCAACGTAGCCTCCCTACATCGACATGGCCCCGTTTACGTAGCCACCTATCCCAGCCTATAAATAAGAGGGCCTTCCACCTCATTTAGAAACCTTTTGAGTAGTTGTAGTGAAGCTCTTGTAGTTTGTTCCCATATGAGATAGAATATTTTCCAAGTGCCCGCGGCAGGTGTAAGAAAAGTGATCGGCTCTTTATCCGAGCATTGATGTATCTGAGCCCATTGGCGTGACGACAATAAATACGAACTATTCAAGCATTCCTTGCAGCATTTGGACTTAGTTATTTTATGCATTCAATAGTTTAATATGTTTATGCTTTATTAATTACTTGTTAATTACTACAATTTTCGTTATTATAATTTCAATCACTATTGTTCATTCATAGTTCGTTAAGGCCATAAGTACAACCATCTCGAACGTAAACCCAAATACTTGGTAAGCCCAATGACTCTTAACGTCTGGTAACCCAGAAGTGTTAGGAGATGCTCAAAACATGCTCAGAAGATGGGACCGGATACTTATGTTAGGAGTAGTTAGGATTTTGATTAAGATAATTTTAGATTAATTACTATTCTAGCCTTACTTTCCATACCTTAGTTAGCCGCCGAAAAGATAATTAAAAAGATATAAAAATCATTAGCCTTAGTCTCACTTAACCATCGTAAATAGAACCTCACAAGTGAGATTAGGATGACAATGACCATTCTAACCCAAGGTTTCACTGGTTAGAAGTCTGGTGTATGTTAAGTGCTTACAATCTATGGATTTCGATCGAGTCGTGTGTGAACGCCCGTGATTTGTATGGTTGGACGTAGGGGTACCTAGCCGCTCATCATCTCCCTATCATGATATTTGTACCTTCATTCGCAACACTCTACCATATAATTCATGAGTGCTAGTGCATAACCAAATCATAATCCATGGATGGACAATGTTATTACTCTAGTAATTAATGTTAAGTTCACGATCACTATCTTTCCACTTTGAGCTAGTGAAGTTCAAGTGTATGGTTTAGCTCTTAGTAAGGCATATGATTAACTAACATTGTTAGACCTTTAATACTCCTAGTTGTGAACATGATGAAATTTGAGAATAGAAATCTAAATCTAAGTAATGATGATAATGTAAATCTACTCTAGCCTATAGCAATGAGCATCCAATCTTGGCTTACCATACACATCTTGAACTCATGTAACCATTACTGGGATTACCAAGTGAGTTCACTACTGAGCAAATTAAGTGAAACTACTACTAGTTTACCAAATAACTATACTTTAATGCTCGAAACCAATCGTACTCATTACACTTTACTAATGAACAAGTAAAGTAAAGTACTTGGAAATGTAAATGATTAACTAGAAAATAGGAACTCAAGCTAAGTAAAATAAGTAAACTAAACAGATGCTACAATGATAAAAAGAAGTCTCAATCTTTATTGCTGAATATGAACTATTTCCAAGTACACTTTTCTCCGATAAAGATTCCATACAACTACTTTACACCACACTGCAAGCATTCACTCTATCACTAAATTGATGGATATAAACTACAAGAGTCTAGCTAAGGATGAAATGAAAAGTTACAAATTGTGTGCCCAAGTGTTGGTATTTATGGGCTACATACATCCCAAGACATCATATCAACAATGACATAGCATGTACCATGACATCGTACATATGATATTGCAATGTAACAAAAATTTACTTTATCAAGTAGAAACTTAATAGAATCCTTGCATAATCTCAAACAAAACCTTTATGATTGCATATGAGTCCTAAAATGCCTACAGCCAAAGGATCCTCACAACAAAGGAATACAAAACCCAAAGGCAGAGGATAAGCTAGAGAATAGACTTCACAAGGAGAGCAAGAATCCCAATCCTTTAACATCCATCAACAAATGCCTATAATAGAACACTCTACACAATTTGAGTCTAAAGCACCACCAACTCCAGAGCAAGGATAGTGCCTCACACTATCAACCAAATGTCTCCAAGCTATTTAGGAGAAATCAATAATGTCCATAATCATTGTGAAACTCAACTTCGAACTATTCATTGAATTTACACCTGCCAACATCCAAGAACTCCAAACCTCTCCTATGTGGCTAGCTTTGTCATGTAGTGGAGAATGATACTTAGGAGAAGTATACTAGTTTTGGAAAAATAAACATGATGATGCTACAGTGAAAATTGAAGGAGACACAATGCCTTATTTAGTGGAAGCAATTACAAAGGCACTAAATATTCCCATTGTTAGAGTAAATATTACACAAATACCTACAAGACCCAGCACAAATGCAAAGAATTTGTGGCTACAAAGGGCCTATGACAAAGCAACTAAAGAATATAGTGAACTATCTACTAAGGATAAAACATATTTCAAGATAGGAACTTACTATATTTTTTCCACCAAAGGGTTGACTAGAATTTCCACCTATGCCACAGAGGAAGCACCATTTTCATGGGAAAATTTAATGGAAACATGACACATTTATTATTCCTAGTGATTCAAAGAAGATTCGAAGAAAAGAATGTAGGGAAGCTGACTTTTTTATTTCCTTGTCTCATCAGAAAATTATGCAAGTAAGCAAAAATTCTAGGTTACACAAATGATGTCCTACATAAGGCCCAAAATCCATCTTATGTTGAAATGTTAAAACCAATGTATTCAAAGAAAGATCAACTAGAAAAACGAGTAGGCACTGAGGAAGCTATAAGATCTACACCAACAGGAAACATCCTAACTATGGGTCAAGAGCAAGCATGACCTGGTGGATCAACACAAGTTAGTAATAAACTTAAATCAAGTGCTCCACCAACACAATAGGATTATCAACCTTCCATGAGCCATTTGCAATAAATTTTTAAAACTATAAGTAGGGAAAATAGGGAAGGTTCTATAATATATGGAGTAAGAGACAATTCCATAAGGCTTGTAGTGTCAATAGGACCTAATATTGGTCAAATATTATTATAGGTAGGAGAAGATAAGAATTGGACATAACAAATCTCAGGGAATGTTGCATCCTTCCTAGTCATGTTAGAAATAAGGGAAGGAGTTACAGTTGTGGTAATGTAACATTAGGATGCAATAGGGGTAGTTGATTTGATTACTGATCATATTAAAAAATCTTTTAGTATTTCCATTATGCAACTAGCAAATATTACAAGAGTCAAAGATGTCAAAACCATGGCTGGAACCTTGATGACCTTACAAGAACATGAAGATATTCTTAATCAACTACTGTATATAGGACAAGTGATGTAGAATCTTTTTGATATCCCCAATGATATCATTGTACTACAATCAAATCTAATTTCAACAAAGGGTAAGCTAGTAATGGTAGAAACTAGAGCTAAGCATGTAGAAACTGAAGTGTAGAGGTTACAAGCTGATGAGCAGTGAGGTACCCCTACACTCAACCATACGAATATGAGCATGTATGCATGGTTCGGTCGAACTCCACAGATAGACTAGTTGTGGCACCTAGATAGTTACAAGTTAATCGCAGTTTGCTATCTTCCTACCTAGACTAGTTTTTCCTTGTCACGTATGGTTTATTCTAGTGTGAGGTGTATGATGTGCTTCCTAACACTAAGCTACTCTTGAAGATAATGAAAAAATAATCCTAAATTATGCTAATAAGCAATAGGAACAAAATCTAAACTAGCCTGAGTGTAATGAGCATCCATCCTTAATCATCCATACACATCTTGAACTTCATGTACTACTTCTAGGATTCTCAAGTGCACATTACTCGAAGCACTACTAGATATGCTACTAGGTTACCAAGTAGTTATACTTAAATGTTCGTGATTAAGAAGTACTCATTCTATATTTAACAATAAAAACAATAAATGATGATAAAAGAAATATTAACTAAGAAAGTAATAAATAATAATTCAACAAATAAACAATTAAACAATCAAAAACTAAGTAAATGTTGCAATGATGAAGTAATCTCAATCTTTATTGCCAGTTGTGTGCATGTCCAAGTACATCACACTTGAACAAAGGTTCCATATAATTAGAATCATCACACTGCAGGCATGCACTAAGAAGGAACTAAAAACTAACTAAAAAATGACAAAAAGACTCTACCCTAAGACTTGCCAACTGACTCCCTTCCTATGCGCCTGAATGCTATATTTATAGACCTACATAGGAATCATGATATTGTGTATTTGATATCATTATCTAGGCTATGATATCACGTACCCAATATCGAGGATCCAATATTAGGACCTGGAAAACCACAATTCATCATACCCCCATGACTAAATAACAACTCATGTGGTTCCTAGCGGTGGTGGCTCCTCCATGGGCCTCTTCCCCTTATCTTGTGCTCCAAGATTTGGAAATGGATGTCTCTAGAGGAGCACCTAAAGCTTTTCTTCTTTGATCCAGGGATCATGTGTTGTCCATGCTGATGTTCCAATATTTGATGGAGTCGACACCTCCTATGGGCATGGCAATTTTGGGAACATCTGATTGGCCTTGATATACCAAACCGCAAACAACTATTGTTCCTCTTCATAGGCTCTTACTTTGTCTCTACATTCCTGGTAATCTGTGAGCCATCAAGCCAAATCCACAACGACATCTTTCTACCCTTGGTAGCTGGTCTTAACCACCTCTAATTCAAAATTTGCTACTTCTAATTTTTGTAGCATCTTCTTGTGTTTAGTAAATTCTGTTTCATATTTAGTGTATGTGGCTACTAACTACTTCTCCAATTCTATTCTTAGGCATCCTATTATCAACATGGCTAAGTTGGCATATCGTAGGTTTGCCAACTCCAAGTACTCAATAAAATCCTATATCTGCAAGTCTTAGCTTTTTAGTTTGGCTTGGTGGGCAAAGGCATAGGTATCCAATATGGCCTACTAATCAACGTTATGAGCACTAATGGTGTTGATATGGGCTTTGGCCATATGGATTTCTTTCTCAATAATCTACTTATACATCCTCACCTGATCTTTGAAATGCTCTTTCAGCTTCTCATGTCGCTGAGCCTCATTCTACCATGCACTTATTTCGATGGTCGCCTTCTGATAGATTGCATGTACCTCCTCCATTGAGAGGGTTCTATTTTCCCTGGCTAAGCGGTTCATGTCCTAGTTAACCCTTATTAACTATTCACACATTTGCTAAAAATTCTCCTTAAGAACACTCTTCTATTTTTCTATTATGGTTAATCGAAGGTTTTTGGTGGCAAGCTATTTATTTTCTTCTTCTAAGGCTTTGAGTGCTTTGGCATGTGCATACATTTGAGCTTGTGCCTTTAAAGCATCCCAATAAACCTTCTCTTTTTCCTCTACCACTCTTTTATTCTCTTCCAATAATTTATTTACCTGCTCCATTCAAAAGAACTCTAATTGGTTTGCAGGAATGAATTGGGATGGATCCCGTTGTGTAGCTTGAAGGACAACGAACTTTTGTTGGAGTCTTTTCAACTCCTCCTCTACATGTTCGGCCTAAACCTCTACCATGACCAACTTCCCTTTTGTAGAGATGAGGTCTGACTATGTTACTGTAATATCTTGAGGGATGTCAAACAAGGATGTCATCACTTGTCCTATCTATAGCAACTGATCTAAAACATCCTCATGATCAGCAAGAGTCATTGAGGAACCAACCAAGGTTTGAGCATCGCATGCTCCTATAAAATCTACCAATGGCACAATAGGTACATTGAATGATTTTTTGATATGTTCTGCGACCACTTCTTCTACTCTTGCTACATCCTAGTGTTGCATAACCACTACTGTGGTGCCTTCACCAGTTTCTAACTGCACTTGAAAAGATGTAGCATTTCCAAACATCTTTTCAATGCAATCTCCCTCCTCCTCTTTAGATGGAAACCTCACCCCATGCATAAGACTGTGGGCTATATAGCATCATCAATGATCTTGAAGAGGTTTACTTCATCACAGCTTCCCTAACTAACTATTTTAGCGATGGCCTAGAGATGGCTCATTGACAGTCAATAGTCTTGTGGCAACGATGGCAGTTGGTCTTACTGGCATGTGGGTTGTGTGCTAGGCCCCACTTCCTATTGTCGATTAGGCCTTATGTCCAGAAGTTGGCTGGGTCTTGTAGTTTGAGGTGCAATGGGTCCAACCATATATTCTTGCTCAAGCTCTAGTGTCTCACCAGCATCTTTCCTTAGTGTCGGTGGTTTCAATAATTCGGTAAATGAGGTATTTTGAGCCTTTCTAGGGATGTCATTGATGTACCCCAAAATTCCAACACATCAACACAGCTTCTTGATTAGGTAGGGAAAGGGCAATGCAAACTTCCATGTCTTACGTTCTTCAAACCGCCTTAGAATTTCTGTGAGGTATAGATGAGGTAGGTTGGCATCAACCTTGCCCATTAAGATAGCACTTCCTCTAGCCACATAGGTGGAAATTCTATTCAATTCTTTTGTTAAGAAAATATGATATGTGCCAGTTTTAAAATAGATCCTCTCTTCAAGTGTCAGCTCTCCATATGTTTTATCCTCCTTGTTGTATGTCCTTTTTAATCATATCTTTCATGCATCAGCATCAGAGCAAGTGGATAGGTGAGTAACCTTGGGCCTTGTGTTCAAAAAGTTCAAAACTTCCAAAATGGCCTTGGCAAAGATATCAACAAAAATCCCACCAATATCAGTGATGGTGCCTTCTTCCTTGTTGTGCCAAAATTGGTATCCCGCCCCCTAGTACCAATCGCCACTCTCTGATGGAATAGGCCATAGTGGAGACCCTTTAAGTTGATCTCTAACGAACTCAGGAGAAAATTTGGTAAAAGATCCAAAATTGAGTTCCACAATCACTACTGTTGATGTGGACCTTTCACAAATTGCCTGAACACATTTCGAAGACAATGTGAGATGTTGTCCCTATTTAGGTGGCCTACCGTCTCCACCTTTGGCATGCCCAGATTTCACAGTAACAGGAGGTTCTTGATGAATGTTGAATGATTGTGCCTCCTACTCTACATGTTCTTTGGGAGGTGCTTGGCCTCTGCCTCTCCTTGGCAATTTGGATGCACCCTAAGAGGGTCCTCCTTGTTGTCCTCATTTAGGTGCCATCTATAATCACACAGGATCAATTGTTAGTAAGGTCATTTACAAAATTTGATTTATACCTTACTCATTGCCTTTAAGAAATTCATTTCTTATCTAGTGTGATTTCAAAGTTATAAATTTTCATAAAAATTTCCCTAAAAGTCTTGATATCGGGCCTAATTTTGATTAGGTGACTCCAAAAAATAATTTTCATGGTTTGGTTGAAGAAATAAAATTAAGTTGGCAACATTTTTAGTATTTATTAAGGTCACTTACCCCTTATGATATCCTTCGAGCAATGAAAAATTTCAAAAAAACTATGTGCAACTTGGAGCATGCCCTTCCTCCACGACTAAGTTAAACACTCTAGGTTTAAGTAAGTTCAATTAGAACAAGAATTGAAGCATTAATGAGCAAGATATTGACATTTGAATGATAGGTGCACAAGCTTGAAAATGCTAGAAGAAAATTGCAACAACTTCCCTCACATCAACAATGAAAAATGATGTTGACGTGCACCGGGGGGCAGGGGGTGCAGCCATATATATATAGTTTTTGCAAACACAATGTTGCGTACCTACTAGCGTGGACCTGATATCGTGTCGAACCCGCTACCAAGTACTCGATATCATGTCCCTTCTGAAATAGGGTACTTACCAACATTGATAAATTTTTGAATTTCCAAGGCCAAAAATGAAGGATTTAAGGTTAATTTAAAAGATCTAGGGTAACATTGAAAATACCTAATGGCACCAAAAGTGTAATGAAGTGGAATTTTACAATGAAGTTCATGAATGAAGGGAGGAAAAAGGACATGTAGTAGTACACAGAAACATTTAAATTAAAAAGATGATAAAAGAAAGGATAATTTTAGCAATGCAATACTTGGAGGATATAAGATGATGTGGTGATGTGCAATGAGTGCAAATTACAAGAGTTACACAAGTGGATCCTCCCTGAAGCAAGTTCCTACCTATCATGTCCTTACGTAACCACACCTTAAATTATCTGTAGGTAATAAAAGGATTAAATGCAATCTGCACTAGTGCAACAAAACACACACATGTTGAATATCACCACAATGAAGTATGAGCTCTATGCCACACAAGCCACAAGTTAGAAATAGTTGAATAGTGAGGTGAAACGAATCGTAGAAGGGACTGCCAAAATTGGGACATGAGGTAATGGACCCTGGGCACAATGAATTCTGAGTATGGGGCATGATTAATGTATCATTAGCCTTTCTCTCCAAAATCAAGACCAAGTCCATGCCTCTGATCAGTGACATCACATTGTTTCATCCAATGATGGACAACCATAAGCGCACCATAATAGCAAGTTGTATGATCACTTGGTGTTTTGTCCAAGGGAGAGTGCTTTAAGTTTCTCTGCAGCATGTTCTTCTTTAATCTTTTCTTTGCTATTTTTCTTTTCTTTTCCTCTTTTCTTCTTCTAGCTGCTTTGGCACTTTGTCAATCCCAACAGTGAACCAGAGAAGCCACCAGCCTTCAGGCATGGGTAAATGTCTTTCCAGTGGAATCCCCAGAATAGCATTGAGGTTCTTGATTAAGTGTCTTTATTACTCTTACTCCCATTTTTTTCGTTAGATCTACAAGGATCTTAGTACAACCAAGCTACATGATAGCACCTACAGATGTCACCAAAGAAAATCCACAAGTCCCCTTGATGTCACACCCTAGCCATTCCCTTCTTAGTCCATCATTCTTCACTCCAGGCATAATGAGTACAAAGTTACTTTTAAGTTTTAATGATGATAAGAATATCATCGTACCTAGAGTAGAACCTCTTATTAATAGAATGGGTGGGTGGATGTTGTGGGCTCACTGTTCAAAGAATTAGTCACTTAAGGCTTGATAGCATAGAAAAACACCCCAACCAACAAGTCACATGAGTATTTTATTCACCGATAAGATTACCCTCAAAAAGGTAAAACAAAAATTTGAAAAGTGAAAAACTAGAAAATAAAAATTGTAAAATCAAATCAAAGGAAAAAAAACATTTAGTAATTCTGTTTATTAGAATGGGGGTATCCCCCATGACTAAACCCTTAAGCATGGCTAGAATTAATAAATGGAAATTTTGGATCCATGCATGTTGGAAACATTAGGGTCTGGTCATATCCAAACCACTAGGTGTCTTTTGATGTGGTGGTAGGAATGTACACAAATTGGGGTTTACACACTTGATTAAAGTAGGCATAGTGGGGAATATTATAAGATGTGATCATGTGATAAGGAGCTGACCCACTATGGCACCCGTGACCATAAGATGATATGCAAGGATTGATATGTCTCCCTACGTGGTTATGTTCATTAGTCTGCATGGTTTTTGGAGTGTTGATTGGTGGTTTAGATAAGGTAACACGAGGTGTTAAGTTTGAGGGGGAAGATGCATCATAGCACTGGACTTGTAATGAGTTGGTGGATGCAATGGTTTCAAAACTGTGTTGTCTCTTTCTATGGTCATGCCTAAAGAAAGGATTCTTTTCACATTGTGGAGGACCTTCACTACTATTGATAGTAGTAGCACAAGTAACATTCATGGGTTGGTGCTTTAGTGCAAAACCTTCTAGTGCTACTAGTGGTGATGTAGAAGGAGACGAAGGATGAGAATATTGAGGGCAAGGAGAAGTGTAAGAAACATGAGATGGTGATCTTGTGGGAGAGGACATGAGCTAATAGTACTTAGGAGAATGATAACAATGAGGTGAAGTAGAGGATGTTGATCTAGTTGGAGAAATAGGATGCTAAACACAATAAACATTTAGTGTTAGGGGATATGAAGGGTGTGGTCTGTTTGGCACTGGCCTTCCCCACAATTGGCTTTCTACCACTACAATTGGACATGGTACTTCTGTATGAAATCTATATGTAGCATTCCTCCCCAATGCTCATGTAAATGTGACAATACTGGGCATTGAATTTTTGGGTGATCGTACAGACAAACATCATATTAATATTTATGATTGGTAGTTGAGCCCCTATCCTTGTTGTCTTCAACCCTTCTTTTTGATTGTCAAGTGGTGTTCTATCTTTTTTTCGATTAGGCATCCTCCGTTTGTCCTGTTTGTCAAAGTGATCATGCATGGTTCCATCTTTAATGATGTTGGCATATTCTCCACATTTTTCATGTAACCATTCCATCATCTTATTGATCTTTGCCTCAATTTCCTCTAGTGATTGTAGTATTGGCAAAGATGATTTCACCTACGTGAGGTGAGTTGATTTCTCCTCTACATGGACCTTTGTTATTTTGAGATTTTGGTCCTATTGAGATCTTTCAACATTCTCCCATTTGGCTATTTCTCCTTCTTCTTTTGCTACCTACTTGACAATCTCTTGGAATTGGTGGGTTCACAGTTCATATAGTTGACCTGGTGCATACATCCCTAGAGTCTCCCTTGTTTCATTACAGAGCCCATCCATGATGTGGTACATTAGCCTTTCCTCAGAGAACCCATGGCCTAGGCAATTATTTAATAGTGAATAATATCTTTCCAAGGCCATGTCCAAGGGTTCATGTTGCCCTTGTTTCCACTCTTGGATTTGTCTCCTCAAGGTTGACACTCTTGCATAGGTTTGATATCTTTTATTGAAGAGGTTTACCATTGTCGGCCAATGGCGAATTGATTTCAACTTTAAATACCTATACCATACTTTTGCTTGGCCAACGAGTGTCATAGGAAAGAGCTTAAGTCTTTACCACCCATTATTAATATTTTTCCATGCACAAGCATTGTAGAAGGCTTGTAAATGATGTTATGGATCTAAATCATAGCCTCCTGAGAACTTGGGGAAGTTGTTTAAATCAAGCTTAGGTAGACGGCTTTCCTTGCAATGCTTGTGGGATATTTGAACATCCTCTTGGATATGCATTAGGTTCTTAGTGGCTAGTAGGGGTTCATCATCACTAAGTAAGTTATGAGTTTGTGAGTTGGGACAATGTTGTCTTTGTTCATGTTGGCATTCCTGACTTTGCTCATGGGTTCGATATTTATTTCTATGCCGATCCCTTGAGAAATGATCATCCATCTCATGACCTAACGTTGAAAGGGCAAAGAAAGAGAAATAATTCAAAGACTCTTCATGACTTTTGTAAGTCTTCCCATCATCCTCGAATAAATTCTTGTTAACTATTGAGAAGGTCCTAGGCCTTATAGGCCCCCTCATTCTATGGGATGCCCCATCCTCACTAAAGGTGTCCGAGTTGGATGACAAGAGTCCTTGAGTATCATTGGGGTATTCATGAACATATGAGATTCCTACATGAGGTTGAGTACTCCAAACTTCTCCATCATCATATATTTTGTTGGTTCTCCAATGAATTGCCTCACTAGTTGTTGTGTTATCATAGTCTTGTGAGAGAGATATTGTTGTGAATTGTGTGTGACTTAATTGCAGTTAATTTCTTTCTAAAAGATATATCATTAATGCTTTGTTACAATGATCTTGTATAATATAATTGATCTAGATAACTAGCACTATCCCTGGCAATGGTGCCAAAGATGAGCGATGAGGTACCCCTATGCACAACCACACAAATATGAGCGTGTATGCATGATTCGGTCGAACTTCGCAAATAGACTAGTTGTGGCACCTAGATAGTTACACATTGATCATAGTTTACTATCTTCCCACCTAGACTAGTATTTTCTTTGTCACATATGGTTTAGTCTAGTATGAGGTGTATGATGTGATTCCTAACACTAAGCTACTCTTGAAGACAATGAAAAAATAATCTTGAATTAAGCTAATAAGAAATAGGAACAAAATCTAAACTAGCCTGAGTGCGATGAGCATCCATCCTTGATCATCCATATGCATCTTAAACTTCATGTACTACTTCTAGGATTCCCAAGTGCACATTACTTAAAGCCCCACTAGATATGCCACTGGGATACCAAGTAGTTACACTTAAATGTTCATGATTAAGACATACTCATTCTGCATTTAACAACAAAAATAATAAATGACTATAAAATAAATATTAACTAAGAAAGAAATAAATAATAATTCAACAAACAAATAATTAAACAGTCAAAAACTAAGTGAATTCTACAATGATGAAGTAATCTCAATCTTTATTGCCGATTGTGTGCGTGTCTAAGTACGTCACACTCAAACAAAGGTTCTGTACAATTACAAGCATCACCCTATGGGCATGCACTGGGAAGGAACTAATAACTATCTAAAAAATGACAAAAATATTCTACCCTAAGACTTGCCAATCGATTCCCTTCCTGTGCATCCAAATGCTATATTTATGAACCTACACAGGAATCACAATATCGTGTATTTGATATTGTTATCCAGGCTACAATGTTACCCAATATCAAGGATTCAATATCAGGGCCTAGCAAACCAAGATTCATCACAAGTTGAATTGGTAACATTAAGAGTAGAAAGGAGAGACCCTACACAGTAGGTAGTACTAGAACAACTAAACAATTCAAAACAAAACAAGTGGCCTAGCTCATAGCCAGAAATATTAAAATGGAGATGAAGAAAGAAAAAGCAATGTGGAATGCCTCTATGGTAAAAACCTAACCATGTGCTCATGCCAAAGCACTAACTACCCTTCAAGAAGAAAATAAAAATATTGCTAAAGAAAACATAAGGTTGATAGACATAGAAAAGCAAAAGAATGTTCTTGAAGAAGGCATCCATCAATTGAGAGAATAATTTTCTAGAGTCAACTAGGACATGTGAAAATTAACCAAAGAAAATAGAACCTTATCAATGAAGGAAGTCTATGCAATCTGCTAGAAATCAACAATTAAGATTAGCACGTGGCAAAATGAGGCCAAAAAGCATACAAGACTTAAGGAACACTTTAGGGAACAACTAAGAATATATAAACAAATTAACAAAAAAATCCATATAGCTACAGCTAAACCCAGCTTAATTACAACATAAAAACCTAATTAGTAGCCAATCCTAGATGGTCTTGCCCATGTCCATCAAGCTGAAGTAAGAAATAAAGACTTGTAGATTGAAGACTTCATAGAATGCATGGGATTAGCAAATCTCAAATATGCTAATCTAGCCATGCTCAGAGCAGGAAGACTAAGAAATTAATTGGATCAGCAAGTGATCACAACCAATGCATTATATGAGAAAGAGTTTGTAGAAAAAAAGGATGTGTAGCAAAAATTGCACATCAAAAACTTAGAGCTCAAACTAGTCAAAGCTATCTACCAAGATCAAAAAAATGTAGTTACAAACTTGGCCTACAAAATGACAAACTATCAAGAATTAAGAAAAGTGGCTAGGGCATTTAAGAAAGAAAGACAAAATTTTTCAACTTATTATGTAAAGGTAGACAAAATGTTTTCACAATGACCATGCCCATGGTAGGTATCAACCCCAGTGAACAATGCTGCATTTGTCTAGATGGTGCATGATCTAAGAACAGAAGAGGAAAAGCTTTGGGCATTACTTAACCATTATCAAATTCTAAAGCCTAACAACAAAGGAAAGAGACTAATAAAGAAGCCACTATCACCAAGAACATGAGGCTACATCAAGCTTTATCATTTTTTTTTCATTATTTTGATTTGTTAAATTACATCAATCATGCAATGCATGATAATTTTGTAAATACCACTCAAACCACAATGTCACATTTAGAGTCAAGTTACCAATATATGTGTTATAGTCTTAATACACCTCATAATTTTTTAACAAACTCTATCCTCATTTTATTTTTACTCTAGGACAAATTTCTGGCTAGTTGGGTTTATGATAAAAATAGTTGATGTCAATGATATAATATCATATGTATGATATCGTAGCTCTACTTACATCATCATAGATACAATGTAGTGGATCTTGGTCTTCACTATAAATACTAATTCACCATTGCATCAAAGAAACAACTTTTGTTCAACTCTTAGCAAAATTCTTGTAGTTTCTTTCTATCAGTCACACTTAGTGTAGAATTAGAAGTGAATGCCTATAGTATGGTAACTAATAGTTGTACGGAGTCTTTATTTGATTGGATTGTACTTAGACATGATTCATGATTGGTAATAAAGATCATAATTATTTTTACCATTGCAGCATCTTACTTAGTTTACTTTTATTTTCCAACATGTTTACTTTGATTAAGTTTGATGAGAGTGGTTACTCTAGCGGTTTATTCTAATTATTAGAGTAGTTACTCTAGCGATTTATTCTAATTATTAGAGCAGTTACTCTAGCAGTTTATTCTAATTATTAGAGTAGTTACTTTAGCAATTTATTCTAATTATTAGAGTAGTTACTCTAGCAGTTTATTCTAATTATTAGAGTGGTTGCTCTAATTATTATAGTTACTCCCAAGCCTATAAATATAGTGCCAAGGCACACAATTGGAAGAAGTCTGGTACCAATCAAGTAGCAAAACTCTTGTAGTCTATTTGAAGGTTAGAGTATTTTCCAAGTGCCCACAACAGGAGGTTGAAGTGTGGACGGATCTTTAATCGAGCATTATGTACCTGAGTAGACCTTGTGTATGGCAATAAAGACAAGCTCTTTGATTCATCCTTGCAGCACTTGAGATTTTTTTTCTTACACATTTCTTTTATTTTATTTTCTTATGAATTTATTTTATTTTATGCACTTTACATTTTTGTTATTAGCATAGCAATTCATTTTGATCAATTAAGTAAATCATTAAATTACACTTAGTACGATCACTTCGAGCATGCATGTAACACTTGGTAACCCAGTAATGATTAACGTTTGGTAATC
>MNCI01027046.1:291489-301937 GCA_015680685.1 Gnetum montanum
TATGGAATACACATTCCTTAAAAATGAAAAACTGGTAATTATCAATGTTAAGCTTACTCCTCAACAGAAATAAGAACTGTTGAATGTAATAAATAAATGGTCGAAAGCCTTCGCTTGGTCATATCCCAAATTAACTGAAATAGATCCTAAGATATGCCAACATAGAATTTACACTGACCCCTCCATGAAGCCTCGAAGACAACCACAAAGGTGATTGAACCCTAAGTGGAAGCAAGTAGTTAAGGAAGAAATCAAACAGCTTCTCAAGGTTGGGTTCATATACCCCATTGCTGATAGCGAATGGGTTAGCCCATTAGTTTTTGTACCTAAAAATGAAGGAAAATGGAGGGTGTGCATAGATTTCAAGTTACTAAATATGTCAACATTCAAAGATCACTTTCCATTGCCATTTGTTGACCAAGTCTTAGACACCATCGTAGGGCATCGCTATTGTAGTTTTTTGGATGGATATAGCAAATATAACCAAATACAAATAGCCATATAAGACCAAGCCAAGACTATGTTCACCAGTCCTTAGGGAACATTTCCATACAAATAGATGTCGTTTGGCTTGTGCAATGCCCCTACAACATTTCAACAACTAGTTATAACCATATTCCAATAGTAGATAGGGAATGGCGTGGAGGTCTTTATGAACGACTTCTCCACTTATGGAGAAAACTTTGATCAAGCCTCGGACTAGTTAGAGCAAGTGTTAAAAAGATGTGTAGAAACAAAATTAAGGCTCAACTAGTAGAAAAGCCATTTGATGATCCAAGAAGGCATAGTACTAGGGCACAAAATCTCACACATAGGGATAGAGGTGGACCTTGACAAAATTAAAATTATCCAAGAAATTACCCATCAACTGGAAATTGTCAAAGATATTCAGTCATTCCTTGGACATACTAGCTACTATAGGAGATTTATTGAAAAATTTTCAAAGGTTGCCAAACCATATTTGAAATTAATGAAAAAGGATGTACCTTTCAAGTGGACTAGGGAATGCAAATTAGCTTTCCAAACTCTAAAACAAAAGTTAGTAGAAAAACCCATTCAACAAGCTCCTGACTGGTCCAAACCATACCATATCATGATTGATGCATCCAACTATGCTCTAGGAGTCGTACTTACACAGTTAGATGACCAGAAGTGTCCTTATTACATCCATTATGTAAGTAGAAGTATCACTAGTGCACAACTTAACTACACTACCACAGAGAAAGAATTAATGGCTGTAGTGTTTGCACTAGAAAAGTTTAGACACTATGTATTAGAATATAAAGTATACATACATACAGATCATAGTGCAATCTAGTTTCTCATGAATAAGCCAATGGTAAGCCCTTGTATCATACGATGGCTTGTAATCTTACAAGAGTTCGATTTAACGATGATCAATCGCAAGGGCACCAAGAATGTATTTGTTGATCATTTATCTTGGTTGCGATGGGACAAAAAAGAGGATGAGTATCCAATTTCAGATCATTTTTCTAATGAATTCCTCTTTGCTGGTGTAGTGAATAATCGATCACCCATAGAGACAAACTGGTACAGTAGCATTCTTACCTACCTCCTCACCCAGCAAACTCCACAAGAGTTAAACCTTAAGAAGAAATAACAGTTTCTTCACCAAGCCAAGTACTTTATGGAGATCAATGGGTAACTTTACAAAGTGTGTCCCAATGGCTTGGTTCGATGGTGTGTTGCCGATATAGATCAACTGCGAGTTCTCCAACACACTCATGAGGGTCCTTGTGGGGGTCATTACATTGGGAGACAAACAGCCATCAAGATCCTACTTGTAGGATATTATTGGCCTACATTATTTCGGGATGCCTATCGTTTCGTCCAATCTTGTGAGCGCTATCAACGTGATGGGGGAATGACTGCTAGAATGGAGGATCCGCAACAATGGATTCAACCGTTAAAACCCTTCAAAATTTGGGGAATTGATTTTATGGGGCCAATTATACCAATGTCCAATGGAAAATCTTATATTATTGTTGTTGTTGATTACCTAAAAAAATGGGTTGAAGCAACTACTATTAAAGATTATACATCATCTACAACTACATGATTTGTTTAACAATAAATCATAAACAGGTTTGGTGTGTCGCGTGCACTTATTTCAGGTAATGGTACATATTTCATAGGTGCAACTTTTCATAAAGTAATGCAATGCTTAGGGGTTGAGCATAAATTGACTATGCCATACCAACCCCCAAGCGAACAATCAAGTAGAAGTCACCAACAAGAAAATTACGAAGATATTGACAAGAACCATTAGCAAGTTTAGATGATACTGGAGCACTAAACTAAACGATGCTCTTTGGGAATATCGCTCCACATGGAAACTCCCTATAGGCTACTCTCCCTATGAGTTAGTGTACAGTAAATTACCAATGCTTCCCATTCAAATTGAGCTCCATACACTATCCATAGCATGTGACCTCAACCTTAACCTTGATCTAGCACAGAAACAATGGTTAGTAACCCTTAACTTACTAGATGAAAATTGATTAGCTACCCTATCATCTAACGAATTGCACAAGACCTTCAATAAACAACGTCATAACCTAGGAATTAGGAAAGTTAAATATCAGCCAAGAGACAAGGTTCTCTATTGGAATCCCACATATGTGCCACAACATACTAAATTTCAAACACTATGGGAAGGAACTTATATTATTTATGCAACTTTTCCTTCAGAGGCCATGACAATATACAAACTTGAGAGCCCAGATAAGAAACTTTTGGTTAACGTGCAACAAACCAAACCTTTCCAAGATCTTAGGATAGCCAATACACATGCTACCTCTCTTAATGGACAACCCTGCTCACTATTTTGGATCTCCTCCTTCCAAGTTAGTCATGGGGGAGATGGCCACATATGCTTACCATTCTAGGCCCTCAGTTCTTTTTGAATTTTTTTTACACGTTTTTTTTAAACATTCTTTCAACTTTTCTTATTTTTGTTTTACACCATCGTTCATGTTTTTACTATTTCTTTGTTTGCTTGATTTACTTTTATTCATCATCTAATAAGTGCTCATGATGGTGGATTGAATTATATCATATTGATTGTTAATGTTTTATTTTTACCTTTGAATTATGATGATGATATTAAGGTATGGTTCTTTTGGTAAAACAGGGAAATGAGTCCACATTGTCCACTCATCCATACAACTCTATGATCTCCTNTATCTAACTAAGGCCCTTTCTCACTTCCTGCTTCTCCATCTAGCTCTCCTTGGAATGGTGGTGACTCTTTGTGGAAGCATTCTTGTTGCTTCAAGAGGATGGATTGGCCAAGTGTATTGATGCGAGGTCACTAAATGTGGTTGGTTTGAGCCTGAATTTGGGATGAGTTCTACTCAGTTATCTTAACCATGAAATACAAAAGGGGCTTTACACAACCCTGTTCTTGGGATTCCATTCCATTCTCTCCTCTCCATCTTTCTTCCCATTTTCCACCTCATTGCCAGTTTTATCATTAGTCTATTCTGGGTTGATGCATTATTTTTCTTTGGTGAATGAGGGTAATTTTTTACCTCTTGCTTCCAAATGACCTTCCTAGAGCCTACAAACTCTTTAGTTTGTTGGCTTGTTAGGGCATAAAGGGCATGAGTCTACTTTGGAGAGGACCCACTAGCATTTCTTTTTGGTGAAATTGTTAACTTCTTTCCCTTAAAAATTTCCTAAAATCAATCTTTTCTCATTTCATCCCCATCCATGACATCCATTTTATTGGCGTTATCGTTGATATTTTTCATCTTTCTTGTTCCTCATGTTTTTCCATCCTATAGCTATCAGAGGTTTGCTCTTAGTCGTGGGGGCCTTGGCACAAATTTTTCAATTTTCTTCATTTTACTATTCGCCTAACCCCTACACCTTGGGTAGTCACCTATGATAAATCTCCAAACTAGTTTCTGCCATAACCACAACTTAGCCAATGCACTTCATATCGAGGCAAGGTATCAACTACATTGTGGTTTATCTATCCTTGCTCATTTGTGACTATGTTGTGTGTGCAGATGGTGATCATACAAACAATAGACTAGGCTTGGAGGAAGCACTCAGGATGGACCAAAACTGGAACATTTACAAAAGGAGCAAGTCTAGTGGCATGGCTATGGATAAACAACGGAAGGCGCAATCTTAGCATTGGTGGCAACACACTTCATTTCTTTCTCTCTCTTTCTCTACAAGCTGCCAAATAAAGGCTTGGATGTCATTTATGTACAAGTGTTCACCACAATGTTGTAATATGCTTATTGATCTGTCACTAGGCACGTTGAGTCTGTCATCCCATTCCACCGTCAGTTGTCAATTAGTCAATAATCCCATGTCTTCCCAATATTTTGTAAGGAACTCGAGAACAAGTTTTCATTCAGTCGTGGGGGTATGATGAGAGTGATTACTCTAACAGTTTATTCTAATTAGTAAAGTAGTTACTCTAGTGGTTTATTCTAATTATTAGAGTGGTTACTCTAATTATTAGAGTAGTTACTCCAAAGCCTATAAATGCAGTGCCAATGTGCACAATTGGAAGAAGTCTGGTAGTAATCAAGTAGCGAAACTCTTGTAGTCTATTTAAAGGTTAGAGCATTTTCCAAGTGCCTACAGCAAGAGGTCCAAGTGTGGACAGATCTTTATTCAAGCATTGTGTACCTGAGCACACCTTGTGTATGGTAATAAAGATGAGCTCTTTGATTCATCCTTGCAGCACTTAAGATTTGTTTTCTTACCCATTTCTCTTATTTTATATTCTTATGCATTTATTTTATTTTATTTTATTTTGTGCACTTTACATTTTTTTTATTAGCATAGCAATTCATTTTGATCAATTAAGAAAATCATTAAATTACACTCAGTAGGATCACTTTGAGCATGCGTGTAACACTTGGTAACCCAGTAATGATTAGCATTTGGTAATCCCAGTAGTGTTGCACTGGTTCAAAATGTGTATGGCAACTCAGAACGAATACTGGTGTTAGGATTAGTTAAAGCCTAGTTAATCAGTAGTTCAGTTAAATTAGTCACTTAGTTATCTCTCTCTCCTCCCTTATGAGTAGCAAGACATAAAAACATAAAAGCTATAAAAATCATATGCCTCAAGCTTACTTAACCATACAATCGTGACATATAGGTAAGCTTGGGAAGACAACGATCAACCAACCCATCCTTGTTCCACAAAAGTGCATAGGCACTTAGTCCTTGGAATTCAACTGGATCATGCGTGAAACGCTCATATTTTTATGGTTGAGCGTAGGCGTACCTCGCCGCTCATCAAAGTTCTTTACATTTTCTAAGTACGACTGGTTTCAAGCATTAAGTATAATCCTTTGGTAACCCAATAGTGACTTCCCATGATTCACTCAGTAGGAAATTCACTTGGTAATTTTAGTGATGATTACATGAGCCCAAGGCATGTATGGTAAGTGAGGAATAAATACTTATCACCATAGGCTAGGATAAATCTAGAATTCTATTATCACCTAGATTTAGAATTTATTCTCGATTTCATTATGGAAACACTTAGGATTAAATTAAGCCCACAAAATCAATATATCATATGCCTCACCAAGAGTTAAACCATACAATTTGCACTTTACTAACTCAAAGTGAAAAGACAATGATCGTGAACTAAATCACAACTACTAGTCAATCTACATTGGCCATTCATAGATTATGATTTGGTCAACATGTATACTCATGACTTGTATGGTGGAGTGCTAGAATACCCAACCACTCATTAATCCATTTTTCATTTTTTTATTATTAGGCATTGAGAGCTCAATTTGAATTCACTAAAAAATCTACAAATTTGGAGTAGAATTTCAAAGAGTAATCTAATTGATATGATTTCCTTTGTGATGAAAATAAATGTCAAGGGTCACTTTGATGCATCATCATCAACATAGGCTTTGCTTTGTCAACTCATCAACATTGATGCAAGCATCATAAATTTGTATATACATGAATACATCCATCACATTTATGGACCATTTGATTATTTCCTTAGCAAAACTCTTGCAATTTCATCCCATAGAAGCTATAATTTTCTCACCAAGTACCTACAACATGTATTGAGTAGATTGTTAGAATTTTATTCAAGTTTTGATATACCTAGAATATTTGTCTAGCAAAAATAAAATTGAAATATATTCTCCTTTGATTGAAGTACTTGGAGTCATGTTTTAGTTTCGTTAATTGCAATTTACTTTAAGTATTCTTCAATTTAATGTACTTAGTTAAATACTTTTACTTCATTGAAATTAGTAAATTTTCATGAGTAAAACCAACTTCAAGCATAAATGTATTAATGTTTGGTAATCTTAACAATGACACTTGATACATCCAGTAGTAAACACTTGGTAATCCAATTACATTAATACATATTCATGTTGTGTATGACAAGTTGAAAATAGATGCTCTATATTTATGATAGAATATATTACTTTCTTGTACTTGGATTATTTAGATTAATATTTTAATAATAAAGTTCAATCATGGATCTTAATCATGCTTAACAATACAACTTAATTTAACTGAAGACAACAATTATTCATTCAATTATATTGTGAAGACAACAATTATCCATTCAATGTTTAGCTATCTAAAATATTTCACTAATCTCAGTTGACAAAAGTTACCTAAATTGTGCATGAACACTTGTGATTTTTATGATTAGGCATAGCGTTACTTTGTCACTATAGGAAAATGTGCCTTATAAATGGATCAAAAGATGCCTCCCTCCAAAATAGGGGTTGGACGAGCATGGAGATCCTCATAAGTTCTACACTATTGTAACTATCACTAAAGAACTACATGACTCTAATTTCTTTGTAAACATGATCACAAGAAGCTGTAGGCTTTTTGGAAAGGGTTTACCTTCTTAGCTTGAGCCATTACCCTTCTATTCAAAGTGGGGCCTAGGGCTAGATGCATTGGAATAGGAACACTTCTTTGCTCTTCGAGGAGAATAATGTCTCTTCTATTATTTCTTATGCTTAATGTGGTCATGTGTATGTGTGTCATATTAGTCTTATCACTTATATGATTTCATGAGGTGTACATGCTACACTCCAAACATATGGACTAACATGTTACATACACTTATGTTGTGTGTATAGATGTTATGAATGCTGAGGCGTAGTCAATCTTAGATCCACTTTGGAACACTTGGCTAGTTTTTTACTTAAGCATGGTGTCAAATGACACTTCTTCAAAGTATTTAATAAGTCATAGTTTTGTCGGCTACGTTAATGAAACCTCATTGACACGGACTTTTCAACTAGGTCTTGTCAACGAGGCCTAGTTGATGCATCATATCATGCATCAACGTGGCCCCATTGATGTAGTGTCTATAGTTAGCTATAAATACACATCTACCAACTGCATTTATGGCAATAGAGATGGTAGTTGCAATGAAGCTCTTGTAGTTTTTCTATTTGAAACTTAGAATTTTCCTCTCGAGTGCCCATAGTAGGATTCATTGAGTGTATAAATCTTTATTCAAGCATTGTTGTACCTAAGCACAGCAATGTGTGCAAAAATAAAGACAAGAATTCTAATAAACCTTGCAACACTTTAGATAGATTAAATATTTTGTTTATGCATTTCATGTTTTCAATTACTTATTTAATGCTTTCAATTATTTATTAAATGTTTCCATTAATTAAGTTAATGAAGCAATTAAGTAAGATAGATTAAACACATAAATACGACCACTACAAGTGTAATACATATTTTCTTGGTAATCCCAGTAAGTCTTATTGTTTGGTATGTCTAGTAGCACAGTGCTTGGTCACCCAATAGTGGATATGTGGGTTCAGGACGTGTACAGAAAGTGGGATTGAATGCTTATGTTAGGACTAGTTAAATGCTAGTTGATTAGTTAGTTTAAATTAGTTAATCCAATCACTTTTATCTCCATTCAAACATCAAACCATAAAAATACAAAATGATAAAAATTAGATGCCTCAATTACACTTAACCATACCATTGTACATCACAAGTGTAATTAGGAAGACAATGATTGAGCTTAAGGCAAGATTCACTTCCTAGAAGACTAGTGCACCAAAAACGATAAAGTCCACAGAATTTAACCAAATCGCACATGAACGCTTTGTGATTTGTATGGTTGGGCATAAGGGTACCTCACCACTCATCCTTGGCACCATTGCTAGGGACTTTTTTTGTTGAAACATGTGTTATTTAGGTTTAACTAAATACCATTAATATCATTATACAAACCTTAAGGTCAATATCATTCCCGCTATACATAGAATTATAAAAGCACACTGATAATTTTGTTTTGTTTTGCAAAATGCCTTATTTTTCTCACAAGCATGAAGATGTCAAACCACTAGTCCCACAAGAATGAAAAGTGGTATATACTCATCTAGATGAGTATGTACTAGACTTCACCTTCATCCTACATCAGGATGGATAGCTATGATGGCATGATATAAAGGGCAACATTGTCTTGCCCCCTAATCGATCTATGCCTAGGATGCTATTTCAAAGCCTTAAGAAGTTTGTCATTGTAGATCTTCACGAAGAATATGTTGTGAATAGTTATGACACTTGAAACTATTGTCCCACTAAAACACAATGCAAGTGAGATTAACATTAGGAGAAGCTCCATGAGGCTATGAAGGGAAAACTTTCCACTAATCCCTTATTCCTACTAAATCAAGATGACAATGAGGATCCTTCCTTTGAAGGCTCTCAACATGAAGATTCTCCACCCCCTATTATTGATGATGAGGGTACAACCATGAACCTACGATCCACTATTCATAAACTAGGTTCAAGAAAAAGTGATAGCCAAGGTAGGGACTTAGGCAAGCATCACAATAGCAAGGGATATAAGGATGATGACCATAATAAGCAAAAATGTAGTGGTGGACACTGCAATGATGGTGGTAGTCCACCTTCCTCTTCATCTGATTCTGAACATTTATCTTCATCTACCCATTCTAGTAGAAGCCACCATCAAAATAATCATGATGAAGGTGATCAACAAGATAAGAATGATCATAAAGGCCACCAAGACCAAAGGGGTGGCTGAAACCATCATCGACGTCATCAATGTAGTGATGATGATGAACCTATATTAGTGACTTGAAGCATACTCAACATTGTAGAGGTAGTTAAAATTTTAACCAAGCATATGAAAGATAGTTGGATCAAGCACTTAGACATGAACAATATCCTAAGATTTGAGGGGGAATACAACTCTAATCTATAGACACATCTACAAGCTTTCCATGATGCCTGTGCCTTATAGAACATAGAAAATGAATGGCAGAAACTCAAGCTTTTCCCAAGGACACTCATCAAGGAAGCTAAAAGTTGGTACTAGTCCTTGGAGCCAAAATCTATTAATAGATGGAGGACCATTTTAAAGCTATTCAATGACAAATACCAGATGTACTCTATAGTGTCTAATCTGAGAAGGAAAATCCAAGGCTGGAAACATGGAACACATGAACCCTTGGATGTTGCCATGGATAGGTACTATTCACTCTTACACCAATGCACTAGCCATTATTATTCTCAAAGGAAACAACTTTGCCACATCATAGATGGTCTTAGAGTGGAAACTAGAAGAACTCTTGGGGTGTATACCCAAGGGAGATTATCTAAACTGAGAGCTCATCAGATCCCAAGGCTAATTAAGCATGTAGTAAAAGAAGAAGATAAGCTATGAAAAAGAGAAAGTATAGAAGAGTATAATAGGAACCCTTCCATCAAGAAACAAGAGGCCCGATTTTCTGACAAGGAGGAATCACCACTTGATGAAGTGGTGAACAGGAAAAGTTTTCCTATCCAAACATCTATTTCTGACATTTCAACAAAGGTTGATAAATTATGGGACTCTTTAGATGAAAGATTTCAAACTATAATGAAGATCACTGAAGAATTCAAAGAGAAAAATAGTGATTGTAATTGCAGAAGATGAAAAGAAGCTGAACGTGCCTACCAAAGAGGTAAGGGCAAAGCTGCAGTAGTAGAGGAAGTTGTAAAAATTGACTCTGATGATGAAACTAATTGTGACATCTATGGTGTCACACTTACAAGAGACTAGGATGTATGCATTGAATCCTCAGCTAGCACGTAGGCAAGCACCTAGATGATTACCTTATCCTCAAGGCAATTCAAGGCAATTCCACCAACAGCAACAAGCTTACTACCCAAGTGGAACTCCTTCACAACCTTATGAACAATATTAACAATGGTACCAACCACAATCATGGGGAATGCCACTGTCAAGGTAGTAGTACCCTTATAGGTAATGAGATCCATACAGGTACTATGTTTAGCAACCTATCTCTCCAAGAAGTCCTACAAGCCATACCTCATTTTAGCATCAATATTACCCTCTAAAGTACCACCAAACACATTCACCATCTACTAGAGGGGAAAACCCATAT
>MNCI01027046.1:318126-344035 GCA_015680685.1 Gnetum montanum
GATATGACGGCGGGACACGATATCGCGTACGCGATATCGCGAAGGCCGCAATATCGCGTACGCGATATCGTGGCCTAGTGTAAATCGCGTCTCATCAGGAGTCATTGAGTGTATGGATCTTTATTCAAGCATTGTTGTAACTAAGCACAGCAATGTGTGCAGCAATAAAGATGAGCTTTCTAATAAACCTTGCAGCACTTTGGATAGATTAAATATTTTTTTATGCATTTAATGTTTTCAATTATTTATCTAATGCTTTCAAGTATTTATTAAATGTTTCTAGTAATTAAGGTAATGAAGCAATTAAGTAAGATATATTAAACACATAAGTATGACCACTTTGAGTGTAACATGTATTCACTTGGTAATCCCAGTAGCATTATTGCTTGGTATGCCCAGTAGCATAGCGCTTGGTCACCCAACAATGGATACATGGATTCAGGATGTGTACGAAAAGTGGGATAGGATGCTTATGTTAGGACTAGTTAAATGTTTTCAATAAATGTACAGAAAGTGGGACAGGATGCCTATATTAGGACTAGTAATTATTAAATGTTTCCAATAATTAAGGTAATGAAGCAATTAAGTAAATGTACAGAAAGTGGGACAGGATGCTTATGTTAGGACTAGTTAAATGTTTCCAGTAAATGTACGGAAAGTGGGATAGGATGCTTAAGTTAGGACTAGTTAAATGTTTCCAGTAAATGTACGGAAAGTGGGACAGGATGCTTATGTTAGGACTAGTATTTATTAAATGTTTCCAGTAATTAAGGTAATGAAGCAATTATGTAAGATATATTAAACACATAAGTATGACCACTTTGAGCGTAACACGTATTCGCGTGGTAATCCTAGTAGCGTTATTGCTTGGTATGCCCAGTAGCATAGCGCTTGGTCATCCAACAATGGATACATGGATTCAGGACATGTACAAAAAGTGGGATAGGATGCTTATGTTAGGACTAGTTAAATGCTAGTTGATTAGTTAGTTTAAATTAGTTAATCCAATCACTTTTATCTCCCTTCAAACATCAAACCATAAAAATATAAAATGATAAAAATTAGAGGCCTCAATTACACTTAACCATACCAATGTACATCACAAGTGTAATTGGAAAGACCATGATTAACTTTAAGTTAAGATTCACTTCCTAGAAGACTAGTACACCAGAAATGATCAAGTCCACGGAATTCAACCGAATCGCATGTCAACACTCTGTGATTCGTATGGTTGGACGTAGGGGTACCTCGCTGCTCATCAATAGTGTTATTATACTTGGTATCAAAGTTGTGGTTTGTGATTCAAGGATGAAGGTGATTTGTAATTTATTTTTCTTGATTTGAATGTGTTACAATGGTACACACAAAAAGAGTAAAGGGAGCTAAAATCTTGACAATACTTCTCATGGTCCTAATCCTCACAATGGACTAGTTGGAGATGGTAATCAAGGCAATCATATGCACAAGGAGGTGCATGATAATATAAATTTGTACAAGGATGTGCAAGAGGATGAGGATGTAAATATGACTAGTGAGAGGGATATTGATGAATCCCCTAAAAAGATACAAGAATTATGGAACTAGTTGTTACAAGTAAATAACATCAGCATCCATAATCTACCTGTGGCAAAAAATACTTATGTGATTCCAGATCTAGTTGATCTAATGGAAGCTTTTTTTTTATTACAAAGTTAGGCTCTAGCACCAAACACAAACTTTTCCTAACTCAAACCCTTATGTTGAGGAACTAGGTGGAGCGACTTAGAGATGTTATTGATAATATTATTAATAGTCTTTAACTTACAAAATAGAAATTTCAAGATGAAAAATAGGAGTTATGATCATTATTAGAAACCTAACAAGCCTTGTTCAAGATCCAACAAAATAAGATTAAGGCCTTAAAAATGTAATTAGCATATGAGAATGGAATCATGAAAGATCAAGGCATGTAAGGAAGGGCATTAACATTAGGACCAAATTGATTAGTTTTCAAATTTCGAGTAAAAGAACCAAAAATTTATAAAGGAGATAAAGATGATGTTGATATTGATGCTTTTCTCTTTGAGACAGAAGAGTTTCTAGAGATGTATGAATATACCATAGAAAAATAAGCTTGCATTACTACCTAAGTTTTAGGTGGAATAGCAAAAACCTAGCGACTTGACATTCTTCAATAAGAAAAAGTGGGAATTGGAAGATCCATCAAGACTTGGGAACAATTTAAAAAAACTTTAATCAAGAACTTTTCTCCAAGTACTTCCATTGAAAAAGTGTGGCTAAAGCTAAAAGAGATTCAACACATGAGAGAACTGAAGGAATATATATGAAAATATCATTATAAAAGTACCAAATATGGATGAGAACAACAAGTATAAACTATGTTTTAATGGCTTCAAATCTTGGATTTAGCATGAAATCAAAACTTGTAAAATCATAGGATTTAGGAAGGCCATCCAAATTACTAGTAGTTTAATTAATTACAAGATGGAAAAAAAGATAAAAGTGAAGTGAAGTAGCTACTCAAGAGCAAGAAAGAGAGTAATAAGTCTTAGAAAGAGGATGGACATGCTAATTTTGATGGTTTCAAAGCCTCATATGCTACTCAAGCTCCAAGTAAACAAAACACTTCCTTGAGATATGAGAAATGTCAAGTTTCTCAAAGTAGAGTAAGTCATGAAACAAAAGGCCATGTTTCGTAGGATTCTCTTAATATCCTCCAAGGTGTTAAGGATTAAAATGTTACATCTCTAGTGGAGTGCATTACACTTGATAATGCTCTCAAAATGTTCAATTCAAAAATGATGATAATGAATCAAATGATAATCATAGGTTGAATGTAATTGACCATTAGCCTCATGCTCCATTGATTATTTTCAAGTGGAATGAACAAGAACAAGAGATGAGACTTTTAGGTTTCATGCAGTAGGTGTACGAGAGCTTGCCAACTTTAGTGAAAGGTGGAAAATCTAGTGTTTAAATAGGACAACATGTGCCAAAAGGATCAAAATGTAGTCAAACTAGTGCCTATTCCTCCTTCATAAATTGATTCTTATTAGTAAAAATAAAAAGAAAAACAAAGCACATAGACATGAGAGGGTAGAAAGAGAGAGAGTATGATGAAGTATCTCTGAGCAAGAAGTACATGTTCTTGATGGTAACTGATGAGCGACTAGGTACCCCTACACCCAACCATATGAATACGAGCGTGTATGCACGATCCGATCAAACTCTGCAAATGAACTAGCTGTGGTATCTAAATAATTACATGTTGATCATAGTTCATTATCTTCCCACCTGGACTAGTATTTGCTTTGTCATGTATGATTTAGTCCAGAGTGAGGTGAATAATGGGATCCTAAACTAATGCTACTCCTAGATACAATGGGAAACAATCTTAATTAAGCCAATGAACAATGGAAAATGAAATCTATGATAACCTAAGTGCGATGAGCATCCGTCCTTAATCATCCATATCCATCTTGGACCTTGTGTACTACTTCTAGGATTACCAAGTGAACATCACTTAAGCACTCATAGATACCCTACTAGGTTACCAAGTAGTTACACTTAAATGTTTGTGATTAAGTTGTACTCATTCTATGTTAATCAATAGGAAGTGTAAATGACAATAAAGGAAATATGAACTAAAAAGACAATAATAAATAATAAATAATTAACAATTAAAGTAATTAAAAGCTAAGTGAATGTTACAATGATGGAGTAATCTCAATCTTTATATCCAATCATGTGCATGTCCAAGTACATCACGCTTGAACAAAGGTTTTGTACAATTATAATCATCACACTGTGGGCATGCACTTGGGAAAGAACTGAAATTAACTAAAAACTGACAAAAAGACTCTACCCTTAGACTTACCAAATACTCCTCTCTTCCTGTGCGCCCGAATGTTGTATTTATAGGCCTACATAGGAATCACGATATCGTGTATTCAATATCATTATCCAAGCTAAGATATCAGATACCCAATATCACGTACCCGATATCGAGGCCTAGCAAATCGTGATTCATCATACCTTCAAGACTGAATAAAAACTCGTCCTCGAGTCAAAAAAAGTGAGGAACAAGTTCATTCAATTACAACTAGTGGATAAATATTGGATTATTGAATGACCATGGACTGTTTCATGCTGCAGTGTGGGATTAAACAAAATCTGGACATAGATACAAAATACAAAACTTGGGGAACTCATGTAGTTCTTGGTGGTCGTGGCTTCTCCATGGATGTCTTTCCTTTGTCTTGTGCTCTAAGCTTCTGTGATTGATACCTTTGAAGAAGTGCCTAAAGTTTCTCCTCTTCTATCTGAGGATCATGAGCCATCCATGTTGATGTTCTAATGTTTGATGGAGTCGACACTTCCCACGAACATGGCAGCTATGGGAACACTTAATTGGCCTTGACATACCATGTCACAAATAGTCGTCATTCCTCTTCATAGGCTTTGGCCCTAACCTCTCCACCTTTTTCTTGGCCAAATTGTGTAGTGACAGGAGTTTCCTAATGGATGCTGAATGATTATGCCTCCTGCTTTGTATGTTCTACATGATGTCCTTGGCCTTTGCCTCCTCTCGGGTGTTTAACTACACCTTGACAAGCTCCTCCTTGTTGTCCTCTTTTAGGAGCAATTTGTAATCACACAAGGACCACTTGTTAGTAAGGTTGTTTAAAGAAATTTGATTATCTCATACCTTACTCATTGCCTTTAATAAATGTTTAATTCATTGCTTAGTGTGATTCTAGAGTTAGAGATTTTTCAAGGAAGTTGCCCTAAAAGTTTAATGTCAAACCTAATTTGTTTAGGTGACACATAAAAGGACATGTAATGGTTCTAAGGAATGTTTGATAAAATGATGACAAAGGAAAGAATAGATTTGGCAATGGAGTACTCAAAAGGCATAAAATGATGTGGTGGTGTGTAATAAGTACAAATTACAAAAGCTACGCAAATGGATCCTCCCCAAAGCAGGTTCCTACCTATCATGCCCTTACGTAACCACACCTTAAAATGTCCATAGGCACTAAAAGGGTTAAATTCAATCCACACAAGTTTCACAAAACACACACATGTAGATACCACCATGATGAGGTATGAATTCTATGCTGCACAAGACACAAGTCAAAAATACATGAACAACGAGATGAGACGAATTATAGAAGGAATTGCAGAGATCGGGACATGAGGTAACTGACCTTGGGCACAATGAATCCCGAGTGTAGGGTGTGATTAATGTGTCATTAGCCCATTTCTCCAAGATCAAGATCAAGTCCATGCCTCTGATTAGTCACATTGCATTGTTTCATCCAATGATGGACAACCATAAGAGTACCATGATAGCAAGGCGTACAATCACTTGGCATTTTGTCCTAGGGAGGAATGATTTGGAATTTCTTTGCGACACATTCTTCTTTGGTCTTTTCTTTAATGTTTTCTTTTCTTTTCCTCTTTTCTTCTTCTAGCTGCTTTAGCACTTTGTCCTTTTCAACAGTGAACCGAAGAAGCCACCAACCTTCAGGCATGGGTAGATGTCTTTCCAATGGAACCCCCAAAATAGCATTAAGTTTCTTTATTGAGTGCCTTTATTACTCTTACTCCCATTTTTTATAAGATCTACAAGGACCTTAGTACAACCAGGCTACCTGATGGCACCTACAGATGTCACCAAAGAGAATCCACAAGTTCCCTTGATGTCACACCCTGGTCATTCCCTCTTAGTCCATCATTTTTCGCTCTAAGAATAATGAGCATAAAATTACTTTAAGTTTTACTAATGACAAGATTATCATCGTACCTAGAGTAGAACCTCTTATTAATAGAATGGGTGGGTGGATGTTTTGGGCTCACTATCTAAATAATTAGTCACCTGAGACTTAATAGCATAGAACAACACCTCAATCAACAAGTCACATGAGTATTTTATTCACCAATGAGATTATCCTCAAAAAGATAAAACAACAAATTGGAAATGAAAATTGGAAAACAAAAAAAAATTGTAAAATCAAAGAAAAGGAAAAACATTTACTAATTCTGCTTGTTAGAATGGAGGATATTCCCCATAACTAAACTTTTGAGCATGGCTAGAATTAATAAATGGAAAATGNTTAGTCTGCATGGTTGTTGGAGTGTTGATTAATGGCCCTAATAAGGTAACATGAGGCATTGAGTTCGAGGGAGAAAATGCATCGAGTTCGAGGGAGAAAATGCATCACAGCGCTGAACTTGTGCTAAGTTGGTGGATGCAATGGTTTCAAAATCATGCTATCTTTTTCTATGGTCATGCCTAAAGAAAGGATGCTTTTGATGTTGTGGAGGACCTCCATTGCTGTTGATAGTAGCAGCACAAGTAATGTTCGTGGGTTGGTGCTATGGTGCAAATCCTTTTGGCACAATTGATGGCAATGTAGAAGGAGGTGAATGATGAGAATATTAAGGGCGAGGAGAAGTGTAAGGAACATGAGGTGGTGATCTTGTTGGAGAGGACATGGGTTGATAGTATTCAGGAGAATGATAATGGTGGTGAAATAGAGGATGTTGACATAGTTGGGAAAATAGAATGCTGAACATAATAAGCGGTTGGATTTGGGTGGTATGAAGGGTGTGACTAGTTTGATCGTGGCCTCTCCCACGACTAGGATTTTTGCCACTGTGGTTGAACACGATATTTTTGTACAAAATTTGAATGTAACATTCCTCCCCAATGCTCATGTAAATGTGACAAGATTGGGCATTGGCCTTTGGGGTGATCATATAGGCAAATTTCACATTGATATGTATGATTTGTAGTTGAGCTCCTATCCTTACTTCCTTCAACCCTTCTTTCAAATTTTCAAGTGGTGTTTGGTCCTGTTTCTCGATTTGGCATGGTTCCACCTCTAATAATGTTGGCATATTCTCCGCATTTTTCATGTACCCATTTTGTCATCTTATTGATCTTTGCCTTAATTTCATCTAGTGATTGTAGTATTGGCAAAGATGGAGATTCCACCTCCTTAGGATGAGTTGATTTCTCCTCTTCATGATCATGGACCTTTATTATTTTGAGATTTTGGTCCTATTGAGAGCTTTCAACATTCTCCCATCTAGCTATTTCTCCTTTTTCTTTTGCTTCCCACTTGATAAGCTCTTGGAATTGGTGGGTTCATAGCTCATATATTTGTCCTAGGGCATACATCCCGAGGGTCTCCCTTGTTTCATCATGAAGCCCATCCATGATGTGAGACATTAGCCTTTCCTCAGAGAATGCATGGCATGGGCAATTGTTTAATAATGAATAGTATCTTTCTAAGGCCATGTCCAAGGGTTCATGTTGCCCTTGTTTCCACTCTTGGATTTGTCTCCTTAAGGCTAACACTCTTGCATAGGTTTGATATCTGTCATTAAAGCATTCTACCATTGTCAACCAATTGTGAATTGATTTTGGCTTTAAGGACTTATACCATATTTTTGCTTGGCCAACGAGTGTCATAGGAAAGAGCTTAAATTTTTGCCATCCACTATCAATATTGTTCCATACACAAGCATCCTGGAAGGCTTGTAAATGACGTTGCGAATCTAAATCATAGCCTCCTAAAAACTTGGGAAAGTTATTTAAATCAAGCCTAGGTAGATGGCTTTCCTTGTGATGCCTACGGGATATTTGAACAACCTCTTGTATATGCATTAGGCTCTTAGTGACCAGAAAGGGTTCATCATCACTAGGTAGGTTATGAATTTGTGAGTTGGGATGATATTGTCTTCATTCATGTTGGTGTTCCTAACTTTGCTCATGGGATCGATTTTTATTTCTACGCTAACCCCTTGAGAGATGGTCATCCGTGTCACAACCTGACGTCAAAGGAGTAGAGGAAGAGAAAGAACTGGAAGACTCATCATGACTTTTGTAAGTCTCCCAATCATCCCTAGATAAATTCCTATTAACCATTGAGAAGGTCCTAGGCCTTACAGGCCCCCTCGTTCTATGGGATGTCCCATCCTCACTAGAGGTGTCAAAGTTGGATGACAAGAGTCCTTGAGTACCGTTGGGGTGTTCATGAACATAGGAGACTCCTGCATAAGATTGAGTACTCTAAACTTCTTCGTTGTCATAAATTTTGTTGGTTCTCCAATGAATTGCCTCACTAGTTGTTGCATTATCATAGTCTTATGAGAGAGACATTGTTGTGAATTATGTGTAACTTATTTGTAATTAGTTTCTTTCTAAAAGATATATCATCAAGGCTTCGTTACAACGATCTTCAATGATGTAACTAATCTAAATAACTAGCACCGTCCCCAGCAACAGTGCCAATGATGAGTGGCTAGGTACCCCTACACTCAACCATACGAATACAAGCGTGTATGCATGATCCAGTCAAACTCCATACTAGTTGTGATATCTAGATAGTTACACATTGATCACAGTTCACTGTCTTCCCAATTGGAATAGTATTTTCTTTGTCATGTATGATTTAGTCTAGAGTGAGGTGAATAATGGAATCCTAAACTAATGCTACTCCTAGATACGATGGGAAATAATCTTAATTAAGCTAATGAACAATGGAAAATGAAGTCTATGCTAACCTAAGTGTGATGAGTATCCATCCTTAATCATCCATATGCATCTTGGACCTTGTGTACTACTAATGGGATTACCAAGCGCACATCACTTGAGCACTCCTAGATACTCTACTAAGTTACCAAGTAGTTACACTTAAATGTTCGTGATTATGTCGTACTCATTCTGCGTTAATCAATAAGAAGTGTAAATGACAATAAAGTGTATATGAACTAAAAAGACAATAATAAACAATAAATAATTAACAATTAAAGTAATTAAAAGCTAAGTGAATGCTGCAATGATGGAGTAATCTCAATCTTTATTGCCGATCATGTGTGTGTCCAAGTACGTCACACTCGAACAAAGGTTCCGTACAATTACAATCATCACACTGCCGACATGCACTTGGGAAAAAACTGAAATTAACTAAAAACTGACAAAAACACTCTACCCTTAGACTTACCAACTACTCCTCCCTTCTTGTGTGTCCGAATGTTGTATTTATAGGCCTACACAAGAATCACAATATCGTGTATTCGATATCATTATCTAGGCTAAGATATCAGGTACTCGATATCACGTACTTGATATTAGGGCCTAGCAAACTATGATTCATCAACAACTCTAAGTAGGTAGTATATGTTTTTGACTATGTCTTTGGGTAGAAAGTACAATATTGTAACTGTGACTTTGAGTAAGAAGCACAGGATTATAACTGTGTCTTCAGGTATGAAGCACAAGATTTAAACTATGACTTTGAGTAAAGAGCATGTGATAATGGCTTCGGGTAGGAAGATAAGTTTGGAGATGGAGGAATGAGTGCCTTTGGAAGACTACACATTTTTATCACTACAAAGTGTAAAAAGATTGTTCATATTTTAAATGAGTATTGCTCCAAGTGAAAAGATCAATATTTGTTACATGAAAGAGAATAAACCTTTTCTTCCTTGACATAGGTTGCATGAGCATCTATAAGGCTCAATTGGATATCAAGTTAAGTTCAATATTTATGCTTTATAATGGATTACCCTAGCCATCAAACTTTCTTGTATACAACTATCAAATGGATTTTGAGTTGTTCAATACCCTTGATATTCAATGTGTTCTTAACATTTGAAGGTGTGTATGAACAAACACTTAAGCTCCAAGGACATCACATCTTTCAAGTGGGGGAAAGTGTAGGAAAACATGTCTTGTTGATGGATTGAAGGTTATTTTCCTTCAAAATTTAAGTTGTAGCAATGTGAAGATCATCATAAGTTCCATGCTATTATAGCCATCACCAAATAACTACATGACCCTGATTCCTTTGTAAACCTCATCACAAGAATATGTAGGCTTGTTAGGAAGGCTTCTTCTCTCTAGTTCAGGGCATCATCCTTCTCTTTTTCTCATTGAGCTAGGTAATGCTTCAATGTTGAAGTGTGTGCTAAGTATAGGATCATTTATACATAACCATGTAGTGTTGATTATTCATAAATAAACATTGGATTCTAACATCCATTTGAATAGTATTCAAAAGTTCCATATTTTATCAAGTTATTTAATATTTTATAGATTTTTTAGAAAGCTTAGCAACAAGTTATTAGTATTCTCAGTTACATTAAGCATATGGAATCTATATCCATATTATTTGATTCTTGTAGACATTTTTGTTGAAATAAATCTTCTTAATCATAAAAATAAATTAGTATTGCAAGTAGGCATGAATAATTACATTCAATTAATTACATGTTACAATATTCCTAATTATTATAACTTTTTTTATTATGAAGGATATTTATTTAATGTTTATAATTTTCTACTCAAGAAAAAATATCTGATGAAAATTAAAAAATGAGTTGAAGTTGCTTAGGAAAAGAAAAAAACATGTTGAATTTGAAAATAAGAAAAAATTGTATGAAGCTAAAGATACAAAAAGTCAAGTTATTGTCAATGATAAGAATGATCAAATAATAATAAAGATACTAAAGAAGACATAAGCTTCTATAATATTTTTTATACTATAGGAAGTATTGATTAGTCCAAATAATTAACTCATAAGGAAAAATTATCTTCATCTAATAATAATACCATTAACTCAGAAAATAAAACTTATGTTAATAAGTGGGTTACAACTAGTGGTAAAGAATCTCAACATAAGGTCAATTGTGATGGATAGTATGTGCTATCATTTCAAATTAAATCTTTTTTCCTACAAAACCTGGTATTTCACCAAAGTTTTCTATTGCTACTTCAAATCATACTACTATTTTAAGTTTAATCACAAATGTTGAAAATGATGTAAATGCTTTTTCAATTATTATTCATTTTTTTGAGGTACAACACCCTTCAAACCCCAAAAATGATGTAAATGTTGTTAGAACTAGGACCATCATTCATATTAACAATTATTATAAATGTCACCAAAACACCTCTAATAATCATATAAGCGATGAAGCCATAAGGACATGTGTACTTAAATACCATAGAGAACACTAATGTACTTGTAAGCCATAATATTCCTTACTACAACTAGAAAAAGACTCTTAACACATATATGAATCTCCAAGCATATCACAAGACTTGGTAGGTATGAGACCTCAAAAAAATGAATAATGATATTAACAAAAGTTAGAGTACATCAAATCATTTAGGAGATGGTCTAAAGAAAAAGCCCAATGGTTTTGAGGATGCCTTTTCAGGTTTTCATCCTTACAACCAATCCTGAAAAACCTCCTCTATCGAGTAGGAAAAGGATTAGGCCTTGTCCTTATTTAGAAGCACCCTCATAGGTTTTTACTTTTTAATAAAGGATTTATTGTGAATAGAAGGAGAAAACTCTCTATAATGAAAAAAGAATAAATCAATTAAAGATAAAGAACATATAACAACAAAAGTTGAAAGCTTTCAATTCTTGAACCTCCAAAACAAAAGGAAGATAATATTGTAGAAAATAAATTAATTATTTAGTTTTCACAAGAAGCCTTTTTGCTAAAAGTTGTAGCTAAAAAGAAACATCTTTGATAATTTGGTATTTAACACATGAAGAGAGGTCATAGTTATGCTCTTACTGCTAGAGGATAACTGCACAGCAAAGCTTCCAAATAAAGTAGAGAACAAGTGGTTGAAGATAATTTCAATTGCAAATAAATTAAGTAGACAAAGCAAGCTAATCACTAAGAATGACTTCATTAATGCTTGGTTGAAAGTTGTTACAAATTCTAAATGTCCATTTGCAAGCATGCTAAGTAATAGGACACTTGGAAAAAATATAAGAAAGTGAGTCTTCACTTGTACAAAGAGGACATTGAGAAGAAAAAATTCCAATATGTTTAAGATGGGTGTTGATAGGAAGACCTTGATGAATGAGACATAAAAAATATGAATTTTAGGAAATGTAGGAGCTCTCTACATATATTTTCTTTTCCTTATCCAAAAATATGATGATAATTGTATTTTCCATGCCTTATTGAATTTATTATAAATAAAATCATTATTTGTAATAATCTCATAAGTAATTGTCAAATTAAAAGGAAAAACATATAAAAAGCTTGATGCAAATTACTATCAACTTTAAATAAATTTTCAAAATTTCTTTTTCTCTTTTTATTCAAACTATAGATGTTAGATGCTTCATTCTAAGTAATCCAACTATCATACATATGCAAACAAGAAACTACAATTATACCAGATCTGCTCCAAGTGGTACATAATCTAAATACATTAGTATTCCAAGTCCTTCATGAAAAGGAAGCCACCAAGGACTAATTTGCTTAAGCATATCTTCTAAAAATATAACTCCACCAATGCTAGTTCCAAGATCAAATACGAAAGGAGGAGGATTAGCATTAGGTTGTCAATAGACTTAAAAAAACCTTGCCAAATCTCATGGATAAGTTCTTTTTTAGATATTGCAAATTTAAGGACATTCCTCAAATATGAAAAATGTTGTAAATAAATAAGAATCTAGCTCTTCATAGAGGAAAATAACAAAAAAGAACTCATGTAGCCAATCCCATTTTATCAAAACAAGGTTAGGATGATGATGACTGAAACTATAATATGATTGTAATTTCAATATTTACTAAGCTTGCATAATGTCTTCCAAATTTGTTTAAGAATTGGAGAACTAGAAATAGAAATAGTCTAAGGAAAAAGAANTGTTAATTGATTCAAGAACAAGATAACATGCACTAATTATCCACTTTAGCTATAAGAGTATTGATATGTTGCAGAGAATTGTTGATCATAAAAAAAATCATCTGCAAAGTGTATGCTTAAAAATTGTATACCTTGATCATCAATTAAAATTCCCTTGATGAAATTCCTTTGTAGATCATAATGCAGATTATGTGAAAGAAAATCTAAAATAATATTAATAGGATGAGGAGCTAGAGTATAACCTTGACAAACTAATTATTAATGAGAAATGGAGAAATTTAATCCAAAATAGTAGCAACTTAAGTATTACTATTGATAAGTAGGGTACCAACAAGTTGCATAAAATAATCACTAAGTCCTTATCTATATAGACAGGAAATAATGAAATTTCATTGAATCCTATCATAAGCTTTGACATAGTATAACTTAATAAAATCAATGTCTACGTTACTAGCAGAAGCCCACTATATTTTTGTCTAAGTTGCAATAACATTATTTAAGATATGTCTACATTTAACAAAACAAGTTTGCTAAGGTTTGATAATGTCTTTAATAACGTTCAAAATATGATAAGTTATGCATTTAGCTAAAATTTTATAAGTATCATTAAGAAGAGTAGTAGGCATCCAATTACCAATATGTTAAAGATATCCATTCTTAGAAAGAAGACACATCACACATTTCTTAATATTTTTACCAAAAGAAACTTTTTAATGGCTTCCTAGAAAACATGAAAGAGATCATCTCCAACAATGTCCCAATGCTTCTTAAAAAATATAATAGGAAAACCATCAAGACTTAGAGCTTTATCATCTACTAAACTAAAGACTGTTGCTTTGATTTCTTTCACTGTAATTTCTACTTCAAGAATGCTTTGATATGATTTTGTTATAACATAAGAAACATTCATACTAGAAGCCTAGAAGGATTCCTTGCTAAAACCTTCAAAAGAAAAAATAGAATAAACATGAATTACTTAAAACTATTAAAAGTCTTAAGATCTTTAATGATAAAATTGTTTATATAAAGTAATTCTAATTTAGGTACTTGACCTTTTTCTTTTAGGAATTTAAAAAAATTTACTTGTAAGGTTTATCTTTAATTTTAGACAACCCATGTAACTTTTAGTGAGAGCATTTTTAGTTTCTAAAGTATCCCAACATTGTTTAGCACAATGAACATTAGCCAAGGCTTTTAGAGTTTCAAAATTAAATGAATTCTAGTAAAAAAAAATTTGCATTTACTTTATATATTCTATAAGATCTTTTTGAACTTGACACTTATGCTTAGCAAATTGCTTTCCAAACAATCTAGCATATTTTTTGACTCAACAAGTACTTCATTGCCACCAATCAATCCAACCAATATCACCAATAGGCTTTTCTTCTACATTCTATAAAGACTTCAAATTATTTTTCCCACTGATTCCTATGAACATATTAACATTCATACAAGAAAGCCCATGTTTTAGAAATGATGAAGAATTAATACCAAAGAGAAAAATGTTAATATGAAAATGATCTGACAAAGTAGAATTTATATGCACTTCTACTTTCTTTTCAAGCTTCCAAAAGAAAACATTAGAGATGTAAAATCTATCAAGTTGACAATAAATTCTATCAATTCCTTATTGATAATTATACCAACTATAATGCTTCTCATTCAAATGAGATGAGAATAAAGAGCTATCATTACAAATAAAATGTTTCTCTTTAAAATTGCATTAATTTTATTTTTCTTAGGAAGATATATTAGGAGGAAGACCAAAGATTTTATCTAAATGGCTTTTAACCATATTGAAATCACCTCCAATAATCCAAGAAAATTTAGGTAGAGATAGAAGCTATTTTTAAACCTCTAATTGATCTTTTGAATTATTAGGAGCATTAATATTATAGAGTACAAAGTCACATTTTTCACTATGACAAACAATTCAAATAACTCTTTCAATGTTATCAAATCCAGAATTCAAAACTTTTCTAGCCCAATTTTTCTTAACAAGAATAGCAACACCTCATTTATTAACTTCATGAGCATTAGGAAAAGTAATGGAAGTTTCTAAAATACATTTATGAAGAAAACTAATCTCATAAGTTGAAATCTCAATTTATTATAGGAAAGGAAAATGTGGGGATGAATGTTGGTTTGAAACATGCTTCCTCATAATCCTTGCTCAACACTTATCAAAAAGGCCTAAAAAATTCCATAATAAAACTAACATTCAGATGTGGGGGATGAGGCCCCCATCATGAATTTTTCAAGCTCAAAATTTGCTTCACAATCTATATCATTAATAATTGAAAAGGTATTACCTGATAAAAAATATTTGGAATAGTAGTTGAAGTAGAAAAATAATGAGATACCTTTGGTGTTTTTCAATTGAAAGTAGTAGTTATGGATCTTTTCTTCTTATGTTGCATTGAGTAAAATCCATTCACATTAGTATTTTCATTGCTAGTCCCTATTGAAAATTTCTTTTTTTAAAAGAGAAATTCTCTTTAGATATCAAGAGTTTACTGGCACCTTTAAAATTAAAAGGATTAGTATAAGGTTGAGAACTTGTTAAAGGATCTTTCATGTTTTCTCACCATCCAAGATTTTCAACTTGGTTAATATTTATTTGCTAATGTCCAATTGTTTATCTAAAGTACTTTTAGTGATTTTAAGATTTTTTTCATGGAGAGAACATAAAGGAAGTTGGTTAGTTTGTTTTAAAGGATCCTTGAGGTGTAACATAATCCTTCGCTATCTACAATAGTGAAGTTGATGTCATGTTGGTCTTTAAATAATGATACATAGAGGAGAAAAGAGTAGAAGACTTTGGGCTTGTGACCCTAGCATGCAATAGAAATCAAGATGGTATTTTGGCTAACCTTGGTACCAAATTTAAGAAATAATAAATAAGTTCTATATGCACATTTACTTGGTTTTGGATTTGGATTTGGATAAAATCTCTTTGGGTACAAAAAGTACACATCTTAACTTCGATTGACACAAAGAGTTGGTGATATGCTTCTACAAATTTTGGGTTGGGTGATGGTGAAATTTCCTTTAGATACCTTAGTCATTCAATATTATTTATTTTATGTTTTACTTATTAGTATTTAATGTTTATTTATTTGGCAATTTGATACTAACTCTTTAGATGTATAAACCCATATGCATGGTTTTCCAGCTACCTAGTACTTAGTTTCAAAACCCTTAAGAGAGTAATTGTAGTTTATTTTCCTTAGTATGTGGACTAACTTTCCGCTTTGTTTTTACCTCTTAGGTGTATATGTGTTAACTTTGAGGAGTAGTTGGAGGTGTAGGAGTTAAATTAGCATTTTATTTAAGTTAACCAATTGTTGTACTTTATAAGGCTATAATATTTAGCCAATGCTTGTACTTTGTAAATTTATATCGTTTTATTGGTATTGTGGACTTGGTACTTGCCTATATTTGGTGTAGGTGTAACTCTACTTTACTATTTATTTAAATTGGTAATGTTAATTTTAGATTTATGCTTAGATAAAAGTTTGTACCATTAGTGGTCTAATGCCTTGGTTATATTTTTGAATATGTATTGGTTTATTCTACTGTGATACTTTTACATGAATATTTTCTATGTTGTCTTAGACATTAGGATTTTGAATTGTTATTAGTGAACAAGTTGGGCTTTGTATGCAATGAACTATCATCATTGCTTTTCAAATATTTATCTTTATGCTTTTGTTATTTTTTTTTTAATTTTTTTTGTATTTTACATCCCTATGCATTTGTTTTATTTTGGATTCCTACTACTTGTCTACATAGTTTTTTTGGCACCATTTGATTTTTATTATGTTGTGCTACTTTGTTAGCCTAAGCTTAGGTTAGCTAGGTGTTACATCTCCAATTTCTTATCAAGTCTTGGACTCAATAGCTTCTATGGTAGACTTGTACTAGTAGCTCTAGTTGACTTCAAACTTAAGCATGTCATTCACTTGCAAATGCATGCACCCAACCAAATACAATTCTCCATTCTTTAAAATTTTAACAAACCAAAACCAAACAAGGTATAAGATTAGCAAATAATCTCCCTCTTTTAGGGATGTCCATATCTTGAAGAATGGACAAGTAAGTAAAACATGAATCAATAGCAAATAATATACTCAAATATATTTGCCTATTTTTCTCTTCTTCTTTTTGGACAAATACTAAAAAGAGATGAAGACAGTTAGCCTTGTGAACATCCATAGGAATTAATATGATTCTATGATCTTCCTACAAACACAATATTAGATGGATGTGTCCTTTCCCTAAAGTTGTGCTCCATTAGCAAAAGGTATTTTAAAAATGAAGATATGCTTTTCTTTGATACATGCTCCTTTTAATTGATATTGTGGATGAGAGCTTCTAAGTAGAAATATACAATACGAGCTCTTTGAGATTGTTTTTGAGAAATCAATTACAAGCAATAATGATTATTTAAAAGATAATAAAAATTTAAACAACATGAAATCTTATGATATATCTAGAGGCTCTCACATATCATAAAAGAGAAGGAAAAAATATCTTGAAAAATAACAAAGATGAGAAAAGATAATAACAACAAACTAAAAAGACCAACAAAAAAACCCTAATCCTACTATAGACAAATTAGAGAAGAACACACCTCAACTTAGCCTTGATGGTAGATAAGACAATAGTGATTTATTTCTTGTTACTTAATGTCACAATGCAATATCTAAGAAGGTAACAAGTATGTGCTAGTTAACTTTTTGTCAACTTTGCAACCTACATAGTCTACATCACAATATTCAAAAATATCAAGAATGAAACTTAGAATACCAGAGATGCCAATGTGTAGTACCTCTCAAAGAGTGAAAATTTCTTTTAATTTCACAAACATATGGCTCTTTAGGTTTTGAATGAAAAATGAATAAAAATCCCTTCCCTTAACATGATGTTTGATTTACAAGCAATTAAATATAATAGACTACCAATTATACCTTAATACATTTTTTTTCATTCACACTTTTATCTTTAAGGTCTCCGTTGAGCTTTGTTCTATGAGCCATGGGTGTAGAGTTAACTTTGACATTTTCAAGCATATATTCTGCCAAGAGTTTTTCATTTTTTTTATCATACTTATTGATAAAACCTGTTGTAATAGGCCACTATATCCTATCTACAATATCGAATCTATGATATCATATCTACAACATCATAGCCCTACATATGCCATCATTGATGCAATGTAGAGGATCCTAGTCATCCCTATAAACACCAACACTTGGTCTTGTCAATGGAAGAACATTCATTCCACCCTTAGCAAAACTCTTGCAATTTGTTTTTATAACTTAGACTTAGCGATAGAGTGAATGCCCACAATGTGGTATTAAATAGTTGTACAAAATCTTTGTTCAAGGGGATTGTACTTGATACAATTTATGGATGAAAATAAAGATCGAGATTGTTTCTCACCATTGTAGCATTGCACTTAGTTTCTTTACTTTTACTTAGTCATTTTACTTACTTAGTTTAATTTCCAATTCTTTAATATGTTTACATTAGTTTAGTTCTTTATATTTCTTAAGTACTTTACTTTTCTCATGTTCATTAGTAAGGTGGAATGAGTACAACTGGTTTTGAGCATTAAGTGTAATCATTTGGTAACCCAGTAGTTTCTTCACTTGATTCGCTCAGTACTAAACTCACTTGGTAATCCTAGTAATGGCCAAAAATAAATGTTCATTGCCATAGCATAGAATAGATTTATATTTCTGTTATCATTTAGATTTATATTTTACTCTCATCCTTTCATCATGAATACACTTAAGAGTAATATGAGCCAACAACATCATAATATTATATACCTCGTTGAGACTTAAACCATACAACTTAGACTTCACTAACTCAAAGTGAGAAGACAATGATCATGAACCAACTATCAACCACTAGCATACTTACATTCTCCATCCATGGATTATGATCTAATCATGTGTAAATGCTTATAACTTGTATGCTAAAGTATTGGAATACCTAACTGCTCACATTGATGTCGCTACTAGGGATGTGGCAATGTTTTCTTAGTAGTTGATTTTATAGAGTTCATTGTATTAAGAATTACAAATTTTATCATTTGCACTTGAATCAATTCTTTTAACACACACACACACACTTAAGAGCATCAAAAAAATAATATGGCTTCTACACCTAAATAAAAGCCATCACTTGCCAAAGAAACTCATAAGAGTCATGACAAATGATATGATGATGAAGATTGGAGTGCACCCATGCAAACCAAAATTTCATATGTTGACACTAATCCATACTATCCTGATTTCACATTTATCTTTCACCAAGAAGACAAACTAAGGTGGAGAGACTTGCAGGGCAATATTATTTTGCCTCTCGAATATTTTGCACCAGCAATGTTGCAAGCCACATTGATGAGGTTTAACCTTGGCCATGCATAAGAAGAATACCATGTCACTAAATATCAACTATAAAAGCACAAGTAAGAAGGGATGTTGCCATGGAGACACAACATGAGTGTACCAAAGAAAAGAAAGTGCCTCACACAAGTGTTGTAGAAGAAACAAATGATGATACATTCATAATGCAAGAACTCCACCAAACTCATGAATCTCATTCACAGACACTAATCATCTATCTAGAGGAACTTGTCAAAATAAAATTGCATTCAAACCTTACGAAAACACCTAAGAGAGATATGAAGGACTCTAAACTTAGGCAGAGCTCAAGGCCTAAATCTTCTACAAAACCAAAAGAGAATGAATCATGGAGTCATAGAAGGAAAACTAGCTGACACCATTCTCCAACTACTTCCTTTTCCTCCTCATGTTTATCTATGGAGTTTGACAAGAGGGAATGAAGACTAAGATTCTATGATAGGAAAAGACAAAGAGATCATGAGAGAAATATACATTGAAGAAGGTATCTTAATGATGAAGAGGATGATTATGAACAAAGGAGAGACAAGATTAAGCATGAAGAAGAAGAGCATTATGAGCAACAAAAGGATCATAACAATAATAGAGTCTATGAACCTGAAGATCAAGAACCCCTACTCGTGACTCATAACATGATTAATATAAGAGAACAGTGTATATCCCTACAAGGCATGTAAGGAATAGTTACATTAAGCAATTAAATATGAACATTTCCAAGTTTGAAGGTGGATACAATGCTAATTTAAACACCACCTCCAAGCATTCCATGATGCATGTGCCCTTTAGACCATTGAAAATGAGTGGCATAAATTGAAGTTATTTTTTAGAATACTTATTAAGGAAGATGGAGTACCATGCTAGAGTTCTTTAATGACAAATATTAAATTTATTCAAGATTGTCCAATTTGAGAAAATAGATTAAAGAATGGAAGCAGAAGACACATGAATCCCTTGACATGGCAATGAATAGATATTATTCATTACTACACAGGTGTCCAAGCCATGGTTTTTCTCAAAGGGAGCAACTACGACACATTGTTGATGGGTTACGAAACAAAACAAGAGAAACTCTTGGGGTATATGCCCAAGGTAGATTATCAGAAATGATATCTCATTGAATCCAAAGACTAATAGACTAGGCGGCCAAAAAGGAAGGAGAATTAAAGAAAAGAGAATCAATAGAAGAGTATAATTGAGATCCCATAATGAGAAAAAGAAATGTGAGAATGTGCAAGAGATAGGAAGAAGAAAGGATAGAGGATGTCATTCAAAAAAAGACTCTACTCATCTAAAAATCAATCAATGACATTGCAACAAAGGTAGAGAAAATGTGGGATTCCTTAGATAAAAAATTTGCTACACACTCAAGATAGTAGAGGAAAAGACTAAACAAGCACTAAACAAAAATAAAGAAAGGAAGAAAATAAGAAACAACGGACAAGAAAACTACAAACATAAAGGAAGAGTTGCTACAATTAAAGAGTTCACAAACTCTAGTTTGGAAGATGAAGGATGCAAAGTGTAACAATATGAGCATCCTAAGGGATGTTACCCTATTATGGCCTACTTGTAAGAGTTTGAAGCATACATGCTTAACCCAAGGTATATCAAGAAACAAATGCCAAGACGATTACCTTACCCACAAGGTAACTTCCAACAAACTTATTGATTATCATACTATCCAAGCTAAGACTATCCTCAACCACAATAGTAATATTAGCAGTGGTGGCAACAACCTCAAGCATGGGGAATTCAATCACCATGGTAGCAATATCCATATAGGCAACAAGATCATTATAGATCTTACGTTCAATGTCCAATCTCTCTAGGAAATGCTTCAGTCCACACCTCCTCTCATTATTATCCACTAGAGTATCATAGACCCGCTACTTCGTGAATAGATCCCAATTCTTATGCACATCAACCAATGGCTCATTAATCGATTCAACCTCATAACTCCCTACCACTAGTTTTGCCACTAGTTACACAAGGAGAATTGCCAACATAATTGCAACAAATGAATGCTACTAGTGTAGTCAATATACAAGAGGATGTGCTAGTAATTGAACCTAAATCTAGGGAACATCCATTTTTTAGAACAAATTTAGAAATGGTTTAAAGGATGGGAACTTCACCTTCATCAACCCCATGCACACATACTCCTCAAAGGAACACCAATCTACCATAATCTACAAATCCGATTTTGACCGCTACCATGCTCACTCAAACTGTAATGCACTAGATCAAGGTAGGAGTGCTTCCTAAGAAGAGAACAAATCTAGGAAATCCCTTAGTATATTTTCAAATAGCAGAACGCAAACCATGCAAGGCTTTACTAGATTCTGGATCAAGATTAACTTTTATTTTGCAAGACATGTACAAAGGCTAGAATCTTCCTCCACTAGAGAAGAGCAATATTCAACTAGAGCTTGCGAACCAATCAATCACTATCCCACTAGCGAAATTGAAAGATGTTATTACAATCATAAGTGGCTGGTCCTACCCTGTTAATTTTCTTATCATACATAAGAAAAGACAAGGGAGAATTTCCTATCATTATGGGAAGAGCATGGCTTAGCACTATGGATGCTAAGCTCAAGATCAAAGACTTATTGTTGGACATCTCCAAGCAAGATGAAGTCAGAATCATACAGAGACACTAGATTCCATGCATCACATATAGTGATAACGGGTACAATTGTGTGCAAAAAATATGAGCTACAAAATAAGAAACCAACACAACATGAAATCAATGTATAGAAGATATGTGTCTGTAATAGTGCCTGTATGTAGCAGCCACAAAACAAGAAGGCACCCAGTGGTTGATTACTGAAATAGAGATAGAGTTTGATATGTGCATAGAACCATTGAATTAAATTACCAGTGCCTACATTGAAGAAACCAACAAGTTAGAACAGTTAAAAGGAAACATCCCTATGTACAATCAAATCAAGAAGAAGACATCAAATGGGAACAGTTAGAGATCCAAGACAAGTATGAACTAGAACCTTTAGAACTGAAAGCCCTACCAGATGTACTAGAATATTCCTTTCTAAACAACAAGAAATAGATAATTATAAATGTTAATCTTGATAAAGAGCAAAAGAGAAGATTATTGGAAGTGATAAATAAAAGGCCAATAACACTTGCATGGGCCTATGATGAAATAATGAGTATAGATCCACACATATGCCAACACTAAATTTATATAGATCTAGCTATCAAACCTGGCTGTTGACCTTAAAGAAGATTGAATCCTAAACTCAAAAAAGTAGTTAAACAAGAATTGGAAAAACTCATAAAATTAAGGTTCATCTACCCAATAGCAAACAATGAATGGGTTATTCCCTTAGTCATTGTACCAAAGAAAGGTGATAAGTGGAGGGTTTGCATCAACTTCTAGCTATTGAATTTAGCAAAATTCAAGGATGACTTTCCCTTACCATTTTTTTATCTCAAGAAATCAATACAACAGTTTCCTTAATGGGTACATCAAGTAAATTCAAATTCACATTGCACCAGAAGCTTAAGAGGAGACTACATTCACTAGTCCATGGAGAATATTTTCTTACAAGCAAATGCCTTCCAACTTGTGTATTACCCCCACTACCTTCTAAAGACTTGTACTGAGTATCTTCCAAAAATAGATTGGCAATGCAGTGGAAGTATTCATTGATGACTTTTCCACATACGGGCTAGACTTTAAATAAGCCTTGGACCAACTAAATCAAGTTCTAAAAAGATGTGTTGAAACTAATCTAAAGCTCAATTGGTAGAAAAGCCATTTAATGGTCCAAGATGGTATTATTTTGGGACATAAAATATCTCAAAAAGGAATAGAGGTAGATCCTAACAAGATAAGAATCATTCAAAATATCACCCAATGACCACAAACTATTAAGGATGTCAAATCATTCCTTGGCCATATAGGATATTATAGAAAGAAACACCGATCCTTCAAGCTATGAATTGGTGCAAGCCCTTCCACATTATGACAAACGTTTCAAACTATGCACTAGGGGTAGTACTTACTTATCTTGATGATTAAAAAAGACCATATCACATACACTATGCTAGTCGAAGCATCACTAGAGCACATCTTAATTACACCACTATAAACAAGGATCTTATCGACATGGTGTATGTACTTAAAAAGTTTAGATATTATGTGCTTGGGTATCCTATTTATGTCCACATGGATCATAGTACCATTAGATTTTTTATGAACAAACAAGTGGTCAGTCCAAGGGTGATAGGATGTCTTGTGATATTATAAGAATTTGACATCACTGTGATAGACAAGAAGGAAATTGAAAATGTTATAGCTAAACATTTATCAATACTAAGATGGGAATCACAAGAACAAGATGCACCATTATTAGACTAATTTCCTGATGAAAATTTATTCACAAGAATAACAATGGCTATCAACTCAACAAAAAAATCATGAATTACTAATTACATGACTTACCTCACTACATAAGAGCTTCTTGTTGGGTGGAATAAGAAACAAAAGGAACAGCCCCTTCATTGAGTTAAATGGTATATGGAAATCAATGGAAATCTTAACAAGATATGTGTCAATGGACTAGTAAGATGATGCATTCTAGAAGAAAGTCAACAAATAACTCTAAAAGATGTGCATGAGGGACCATGTGGTGGTCACTACATAGGATGCAAGACAACCTAAAGCTAATGATGATAGGCTACTTTTGGCCTATCATATTCAAGGATGCACATCAATTCGTCTAATCTTGTGAAAGATGTCAACATGACAAAGGACTAATGACTAGAAATGAAGGTCCACAATAATGGATACAGCCATTAGAGCCATTTGATATCTAAGGAATTGATTTCATGGGATCCATCACACCAATGTCCAATGGGAAATTATACATTATAGTAATAGTTGATTATTGTACCAAGTGGGCAAAAGTAGTTATAGCCAAGGACTACACAACTAAAATAATTGTCAAGTTCTTTCAACAATACATCATGAATAGATTTAGAGTACCATGCATGCTCATATCTGATAATGGGACACATTCTATGGGAGCTACATTCAAAAATCTAATGCAACAACTTTGGGTAAATCATAAGTTATCTACACCATACCATCCCCAAGCAAACGGTCAAGCAAAAGTGACTAACTGGGAAATCACAAGAATATTAATCAAAATAGTTAGTCGATTCTAAAAGGATTGGAGCACTAAGCTAAATGATGCTCTAATATAGATCCACATGGTAACTTTCAATAGGATGCTCACCCTATGAACTAGTCTATGAAAAACTTCCTACATTACCAATCTAAGCAAAGCTCCAAACTTTGGTCATTAGTAGTGTACTTAACCTAGACTTAAACTTAGCTTAGAAGAAAGATCTCATGAATCTTAACCTTTTAGATGAAAACAAACTTGTAGCTTTGATGAGTAATGAAGTTCATAAGAAATACTTCAAATGTAGGCATGAGGCTAGAATAAGATAAGTGTCAATCCAACTAAGTGATAACATCCTATATTACAATCCCAGTCATGTACCACAAAAGGCTAAGTTCCAAATCTTATGAGAAGGACCCTATATCATCCATGCAACATACCAATCAAGCGCTATGTAAATCTATCACCCAACCAACCCAAAAAAGCTTATCTTAGTTAACATTCAATAAGTTAAACAATTTTATGAACATCTTGACTCCTCTATAGATTCTACCTTATCCACCAAACCAACTTTAACCCATTCCATTTTCTAATTAACTATTTTCAATAATAGTCATGGGGGTGTCCAGTAGGATACTTAGACACTGAACCTTTTCTTTTCTTACTACTTTTTCACATTCTTTGATATATTTTCTATTTTTTATACTTTTCTCATTTCTTCATCATTTTCTATTCTTCGATATCTTTTAAATTCTTTCTAAATTTTTCTGTTCTTATCATTTTTAGTATTCTTATCATTTTTCTATAATTTTTCATCATCTTTTTGTACATTTTTTGTTGATTTTTCTAATAAAGTGCAAGGAATAAAACAATATGTAGTCCCAATAATGTGAATATTATCCTATATTATCAAATCATTAGAAGACTAATTCTATATACAGTGAGACCACACCATCCATCCACTCATTTCCAATAATAAAAGGTTCTTACCATGGTCATAATGATATTCTTTTCACAATAAAACTAAAATAAACTTATGATCATTATGCCTAGATAAAAAAGTGAAGAACCAAGTGGGAATGAAAAGGATGTGACATCGAAGGAATTTGTGGATTCTCTAAGGCTAATACTATAATATTTATTTTGTTGTCAAGGTTTTATTATTTACTTAAGATAGTAAAAACATAATAAATGCACTAAATAAAATTTTTTGGCGATCCCACCAGAAAGACATGTTACCCATGCTTGAAGATAGGAAGCTTCTAAAAAATCTAAAAAATAAATTGTGCTATTAATAAACTACTTCCTTGAACTTCATTACTGATGAGCAGCAAGGTACCCCTACACTCAACCATACGAATACGAGCATTCATGCACCATCCGGTCGAACTCCGTGGACAAGCTAGTTGTGGTATCTAGATACTTACACGTTCATTGCAATTTGCTGTCTTCCCACCTAGACTAGTATTTTCTTTGTCACGTATGGTTTAGTCTAGAGTGAGGCGTATGATGTGATCCTAAACTAGTGTTACTCCTAGAGACAATGGAACATAATCTTGATTAAAATAATGAGTAATAGAAAATGAAGTCTAAGCTAACCTAAGTGCGATGAGCAT
>MNCI01027046.1:355711-451172 GCA_015680685.1 Gnetum montanum
AGGTGCCACAACTAGTCCATCTGTGGAGTTCGACCAGATCGCGCGTGCGATGCTCGTTTCGTATGGTTGAGTGTAGGGGTACCTCGCCACTCATCACCAGTGGAGCATTACACTTAGTTTCTTTACTTAGGCATTTTCCTTAGGTTAATTTTCACTTCTTTAATATGTTTACTTTAGCTTAGTTTTTCACATTTCTTAAGTACTTTACCTTTCTCAAGTTCATTAGTAAGGTGAAAAGAATACGACTAGTTTTGAGCATTAGGTGTAATCGTTTAGTATACCAGAAGTGGCTTCACTTGATTCGCTCAGTAGTGAACTCACTTGGTAATCCCAGTAATGGTTACATGAGCCCAAGAAATGTACAACAATCTAGGAACAGATGCTCATTACCATTGGATGGAATAGATTTATATTCATGTTATTGTTTAGATTTAGATTTTACTCTCATCCTTTCATTATGAATATACTTAGGAGTAATATGAGCCTATAACATCATAATATTATATACATAACTAAGAGTTAAACCATACAACTTGCACTTCACTAACTCAAGGTGAGAAGACAATGATCATAAACCAACTATCAAGCACTAGCATAGTTACATTGTCTATCCATAGATTACGATATGGTCACACGTGAATGCTTGTGACTTGTATGGTGAAGTGTTGGAATACCTAGTCACTCATCACTTATAATCCAAGAAAATTGTTGATTTATCCCATCATGCTCATTTTGAATTCATGCCACATAATCTTAGCAAATTGTTTGCATACATATTGATTAGCAGCTTCAAAAATAATATCATCCACATAAATTTGAATTACTAAGATATTGATATCATAGGTCATGATAAACAAAGTAGGATCAGTAGTATCTTTAACAAATTTATTATCAATAAGAAACTTAGATAATATTTCACACCAAGCATGTGGAGCTTGCTTTAGCCCACATAAAACCTTTTTCCATCTATAAACATAATTAGAAAAATAATAAATATGAAAGGAGACATAAACAACAAAATAATGTGGCAAAAATGTGAATGCTTATATGGATGTTGAATCTCACCAAAAGAGATAAACTCCTAATATAGACATTAGAGGAAGACTTGGAGTAGCTTTTATTTTAGATAAGTTATAGGAATGATTGCCTAAATGATTTAGACACATAAAAAGGAGATCAATCAATGAGCCTAAAAAAAAAAAACTATATCATTGTTTTAAGAAAGCCACCAAAAGGAATACTAAAAAAGACATGGGAAAAGACAATTGAAGGTGATTTGAAGAAATTGCAAATAAACAAAGATCTAACTCTTCATAGAAGTGAATGATAAAAAAGAACTCATGTAGTTAACCCCATTTTGTTGGGACAAGGTTAGGATGGTGATTATTTATCATTATTATGAATAAATTAACAAAAGAAATACAAAATGAAATCCCTTAGCTTGTACTATTTGCAAATGATATTATTGTTGTTACAATTCTACCATAACGTTGAGCAAATGCTATAAAAAGTATTAAAATTGAAAATTTTCAAGTATGCTAAAGGTATTTTTGATATATCATAATATATCTTAATCAAGTTTAGAACTATATATCTTGGAGTATTTTTATGTTTTATTCTTGGAACGAAGTCTCTATCATGGAAAATCGAGCAAGGTTATTAAGCTTGAGAAGGTTCAAAGGAAAAACAATTTTTTATCATTTGCTTGAAGTTCACTTAAATGTCATGCCGTCCGGTAAGGTATTAGGACCCGCAAAGGCAGCAATAAACCGCAAACGTAGAAACCCTAGTTAGGTCTCGTGAGTGGGCTGTTGTAATATCTTGTTATACCGTGTTTCCAGATTGCCTTGCCTGGCCTGGCATAGACTCTACTTTCTCGGATTCGTTGCGCTAGGGTATCTGGCTTCCGGGAGATCTGTGTGATATGCGATAATGGTGAGTGGCTTTGTCTCTGACCTGCAAGTTTTGGTTTCGATTTTCTCTTTTCTTCTCTCGATTCCGCTGTTTTACAATGGCGCTGTTGATTTTTTTTCCGGATGTAGCGATAACATCGAAATAACGCAGAGCAGAAGTTGTTCAATGTTGATTTTTAACCCTAAATTTGGAGCGAAGTTTGTTTTCTTTAATCTGAGAGGCGTAGGAAAAGAGAGATGATTGAATATCGGTTCTGTCGTTGAGTTTTAGGAGGTAATTTGTTTTGTTAATTTTCTTTTTGGTTTTGTTTTGCAGGCTCCGAAGAAGGAAAAGGCTCCTCCGTCTTCAAAACCTGCCAAGTCCGGAGGAGGGAAGCAAAAGAAGAAGGTAAGTTATGGTTTGAGTTGACATGCATTTTTAATTGTAGAATATGTTTGAATCGGTTTTTGTCCGAACTTTTTGCGTAGAAATGGAGGCAAAAAGTTGCTGATTTTCCTTATTTTCCTTGGATATTTGTGCTTAGAAATGGAGTAAGGGAAAGCAAAAGGAGAAGGTAAACAACATGGTGTTGTTCGACCAAGCAACTTATGATAAACTTCTTTCTGAGGTTCCCAAGTACAAACTTATTACACCATCTATTTTGTCCGATCGTCTTAGGGTAAGCAATTCATCTTACAATAGTAAATGTCAGATTAATGGAAAACATCAAATATCACTGTACGATTGTCAAATCATTTTTTATTTTTGAACTAGTTTGGGTTTCCGGCAGATTGCATCCTTGGGCATTATGGATTTCAATTCATTTGCACTTTTGGGTTTCACTTAATAGCTCATCTCAGCAATAGGCTTTTTAATCGATTGATTGTTTTTAAATTGTAATATACTAATTTTTGTAATTGATTGCTTAGATATATTTTTAGCTTAACATATTATTGTTTTGTTTTTGACTGTCTTTTCAAATGTGGAAATTGACTGAGTTTTAGGAGTCAGGTATAATTTTAGTTTTTCAAATTGCAATCATTGCAGATTAATGGATCACTTGCCCGCAAGGCTATCAAGGATCTGATGGCTAGGGGTTCGATTAGGATGATCTCTGCACATTCAAGCCAGCAGATATACACAAGAGCAACCAACACCTGAGCTTGAGTTGTTTTGCATAGATTTGTTTCCCATTATTAGTTACCAGTTAGATAAATGGAACAATTAAGAAATCAGAGTTTTAACATCGTATTATTATGGTGTGAAGATATTTTTTGTCTTCGATTTATGTGACATTGGGTTTTGTTCTAATTTACATGGGTGAAATATTCACTAAAAAGTTGTGGTTTTCTTCATTCTTCAAAGGAATAGAGGAATAGTGTTTTGATGCAATTTAATTGATGTTGTAGCATATGAGACAATAGATGGTTGATACCAAGTAATCTTTTTCATCTGACTATGTGCAACCGCTTATTAAAAATTCTTCAGAGCAACAGAATTTTCTTAGGGAATAATTCCCATAATAATTATATGTATTTTTAAAAGGTTCTCACGCAAGTCAAGTCCTTGGAAAGAAGTGTTTTGTTGTATTGAAGCAAACCTTGATTGTGTTATTAAAAAGTGCTTAAGGTACTTAACATCAATTTGTTGTTGCTTGCTAATTTTGTAACTTAGTTGATCATCAAGTTTCAATACTGAAGTTTTCAACTGCTATTTACCTTTAACATATTAAAAAATATGAAGGAAATCCACTAAGGTGAGGCGGCTATGGCCGCTATTAAGGAAAAATAGGAGGAATGGAGAAAACACCGACCTTGAAAATCTTAAGAAGAATACAACGACGTTCAAGTATTAGATCTGCCAGCTAGCAATACGATTATAATTTCAATGTCAACAAAGTTCATCTGCAAGGTAGCAATATGGTTATAATTATTTATTTTCTTTCCTTGACAAAGTTTAACCCACTACTAATTGGTCTCGAGGCCAAGAAAAGTTACAATTTCATGTTACAGATTCTTCTAGCGGACAAATGCAGCTTACACATTATGCAGATTCATACCCTGGATTAAAAAAAAATCTGAGTATATGGATAATAAGAAAAGGGGTTATTTATAGGTAAATATTGACATTTTAACTGCTCATTTCACTTATCTGATTCATTATTATAAGAAACCTCAATTTAAAAAAATATGGGGTTGGTAAAATGCAACATTATGAACAAGTGGTAACATTTTTAATTTGGAAAGTCTCCCAATAATAATACATAGCTTGATGCTTAGCTTATTGTCTTGTCACTCAAAAGTTCTTCCAGTGATAGATGGCTTGACGGTGAGCTACCCACAATAATAATACATAGCTTGATGCTTAGCTTATTGTCTTGTCACTCAAAAGTGCTTAGCTTATTGTCTTGTCATTCAAAAGCTTTTCCAGTGATAGATGGCATGGTGTCATTCAAAAGTTTTTCCAGTGATAGATGGCATGGCTTGACTGTGAGCTACCCACTTGAACTACCTATCACTAAGCTTATTGTCTTGTCACTCAAAAGTTCTTCCAGTGATAGATGGCTTGATTGTGAGCTACCCACTTGAACTACCTATCACTAAGGATACATGTAGTCGTCTATTGTTACCAGGAACCAAGATATGCACAAGCCAGAAAAACTTTTTATGCTGTAAAATAGCTTATGAACGTTACGGGTAAAAAATGTAAATTTGTTATGATAAATGAAAAGAAAGCTTTCATCATTTTTCTGTGGTTGCCCCAGCTAAACCATGCAAACTTCAGCCCTTTGCAAGATTGACCTAAATCATACAAGGGAGTCTCCAGTTTGATGGTATTCAGTTGTGTCAAGCATAAAACACGTACTAAATTTGCGCCAGTTAGTCTCTGTTTTCTTATTTGAAGTATTTGGCCAGACAATACCATTGTCAAGGGATCAATCAACAGAAATTTTAAAAGGTGGTCAATATTTCAACAGTTTTTGATAAGCAATTAGTGAACAGTGGCTAATGGATCTTTAATTGTAAATTTTCAAGCTATGTTTAACTGTCTTTCTGCCTGCGAAAGGCACAAATGACAAATCATATACTCCCTGCGGCAACAAGTTATGTTGCTAAGCCTCTTAGATTTCCTGAACTTGTCGTTATAGAACCTGCTTCTTCGGACTTCTCACCGCTACTATGGAAACCATCCTGCCTGCTAGCAGCACATATATACGACTGGAATCGTGACTCCGCTGCAGGTTTGTGGCATCTGAATTTTGGAAGAATGTGCTTACTGGGGCACTACTTAATCCTGCTACAAGATGACACAGCTTTGTATAATCAGTTTTCTCGCCATGAAAACGGAGCAGAAGAAGTTATAGCCATTTGCATCAGCGTCAACGTTTGCGTCCGTTCTAATCATGGGACACTACTTGTGGCTACTAAAATACAAAAACAAAATCCATATGCTTTACCGTATAAATATAGGATCGTCTCAAAGATTGTTACCTCCTGCTCAACTTTTATGGTATTCATAATAGGACTTTTGTCCCACAAGCACATAACCTTTATTTTTTTAAATGATGTTGGTAAGATTTCCTAGTTTCACATTGCCTGCACTATTCCTCGTGTGCCAATGGACCATCGAATTGTTGGAGGTTGTATCATGAATGAAAGATAGTCATTTGTTTGATAAGCATAGGAGGATGTCTAGAATAGAAACTATAGAAATCGCTTGATTTTTCAACCAAAAAATATTAGCAATAAACATTCACATGGGTTTGCAAGTAAATAAGTGCATTGCAAATGTTAGAGATGTGAAGAGAAGATAAAATTTGTAGTTGATTGGTGTTGAACTTTACTTTTGTGTGTTTAGTTTTAGAATTTTCTAAAATATGAAAAGAAAAGTTAAGATATCTAAAACTTGTTGTAAAAGGAAAATTGAAGACATGTCTAAGATAATTATTGCTTGCTTACATTATTGTAACCTTGGATGTTGCTATTTAAATTAGTTGTGGGTTAAGTTGTTTTTCTGTTTATCTCCCTTATTTCTCTCACTTTGTTGGTAATATTTTGCTCTTTTGGTAATATTTCCAAATAATTATTTTTGCACAACACATAATTTGTTAACAAGTGGTATTGAATTGCAAGGTTAAGTTGTGCAATATTCATTGTTGGTTGAGCACAAAAAGATTTTATAGGGTGGTTTGGATTTGCATATTGTTTCTCTATTTTAGTGTAGATTATTTTAGTGGGAGTGGTGTGTACAAGATGGTAAAAATGTCTTGTTTTTGTTCTCATTGATGATGAAACAAATATATAAAAAAGAGATCAACATGCTAACACTATCATAAGATTGGACATGTAAAAAGGGATTTCTCTATTTTGAGACATCATGATGGTGTCTCTTGGATTTGTTGTTGTTGAAGAGACATTTTATTATTATGTTAGAGTGTGATGAGTGATGAGGTACCCCTACACTCAACCATACGAATACAAGCGTTCACGCACGATTCGGTTGAACTCCATGGACAAGCTAGTTGTGGTATCTAGATTATTACATGTTGATCGCAATTCACTATCTTCCCACTGAACTAGTATTTGCTTTGTCACGTATGGTTTAGTTCAGAGTGAGGTGTATGATGTAGACCTAAACTAGTGCTACTCCTAGAGGCAATGGAAAATAACTTTGTTTTAGTTAAGAGGGAGTGGGAGAAGAAAATCTAAGCTTTTATGTGTGATGAGCATCTATCCTTAATCATCCGTACACATCTTGGACCTCGTGTACTACTGTTGGGCTTACCAAGTGTATATTACTTGAGCGCTCCTAGATATGCTGCTCGATTACCAAGTGGTTACACTTCAATGTTCGTGATTAAGTCATACTCATTCCACATTTAACAACATGAATAGTAAATTACAATGAGCAATGAAGTGCGTAGAAGGTATAAAATGATGTGGTGGTGATGTGCAATGAGTGTAAATTACAAAGGTTATGCAAGTGGATCCTCCCTAAAGTAGGTTCCTACTTATGATGCCCTTATGTAACCATCCTAAAAATGTCCATAGGCACTAGAAGGGTGAAATGTAATCCACACTAGTTACACAAAACACACACATGTAGATACCACCGCGATGAGATATGAATTCAATACTACACAAGACACAAGTCACAAATACATGAACAGCAAGATGAAGTGAATTGTAGAAGGGATTGCAGAGATTGGGACATGAGGTAATTGACCCAGGGCACAATGAATCTTGAGTGTAGAGCGTGATTAATGTGTTATTATCCTGTTGCTCCAAAATCAAGACCAAATCCATTCCTTCGATTAGTGACATTGCATTGTTTCATCCAAACCATTGGGTGTCTTTGGATGTGGTGGTTGAAATGTATCCAAATTGGGGTTCACACACTTGATTAAAGTTGACATAGTGGGCCAAGTTATAAGATGTGGTTAATTGATAAGGGGTTGACNCACTTCATTGCTCATTGTAATTTACTATTCATGTTGTTAAATGTGGAATGAGTATGACTTAATCACGAACATTGAAGTGTAACCACTTNGAGCTCGAGGGGGCAGATGCATCACAACGTTGAACTTGTGCTGAGTTGGAGGATGCANACTTGGTAAGCCCAACAGTAGTACACGAGGTCCAAGATGTGTACGGATGATTAAGGNATGTCTTTTTCTATGGTCCTACCTAAAAAAAGGATGCTTTCGACATTGTGGAAGGTTCCCACTACAATTGACAGTAGCAGCACAAGTAATGTTCATGGGTTGATGTTGTGGTGCAAAACCTTCTAGCACAACTGGTGGTGATGTAAAAGGAGGTGAATGATGAGAATATTGAGGGTGAAGAGAAGTGTAAGAAACATGAGGTGGTGATCTTGTTGGAGAGGACATGGGTTGATAGTACTCAGGAGAATGATAATGATGTGGTGAAATAGAGGATGTTGACCCAATTGGGGAAATAGGATGCTGAATATAATAAGCACTTAGGTTCGGATGGTAGGAAAGGTGTGACGAGTCTAACGGTGGCCTTCCCCACGACTAGGGTTTTTTCCATTGCAGTTGAACTTAGTATTTCTGTACGAGATCTAGATGTAACATTCCTTTCCAATGCTCATGTAAATGTGACAAGATTGGACATTGGCCTTTGGGGTGATCGTACAGGCAACTATTACATTGATACATATGATTGATAGTTGAGTTCTTATACTTATTCTCTTCAACCCTTCTTTCCGATTGTCTAGTGGTGTTCTATCCTATTTCTTGGTTTGTCATGGTTCTTCCTCTAATAATGTTGGCATATTCTCCACATCTTTCATGTACCCAGTTCGTCATCTTATTGATCTTTACCTCAGTTTCATCTAGTGATTGTAGGATTGGCAAAAATGATTCCACCTCCTTGAAGTGAGTTGATTTCTCCTCTTCATGATCATGGACCCTTGCTAAGTTGAGATTTTGATCCTATTGAGAACTTTTAACATTCTCTTATTTAGCTATTTCTCCTTCTTCTTTTGCTACCCATTGGATAAGCTCTTGGAATTGGTGGGTCCATAGCTCATATAGTTGACCTGGGGCATACATCCCTAGGATCTCCCTTGTTTCATTATGAAGCCCATCCATGATGTGGTACATTAGCCTTTTCTCAGAGAACCCATGGCCTGGGCAATTGTTTAACAATGAATAGTATCTTTCCAAGGCCATGTCCAAGGTTTTATGTTACCCTTGTTTCTACTCTTGGATTTGTCTCCTCAAGGGCAACATTCTTGCATAGGTTTGATATCTTTCATTGTAGAGTTCTACCATTGTTGGCCAACTGTGAATTGATTTTGGCTTTAAGGGCCTGTACCATACTTTTGCTTGGCCAACAAGTGTCATAGGAAAGAGCTTAAGTTTTTGCCACCCACTATTAATATTGTTCCATACACAAGCATCTTGGAAGGCTTGTTAATGACATTGTGGATCTAAATCATAGCCTCCTAAAAACTTGGGAAAGTTATTTAAATCAAGCTTGGGGAGACAGCTTTTCTTATGATGCCTGTGGGATATTTGAATAGCCTCTTGTATATGCATTAGGCTCTTAGTGGCCAATAGGGGCTCATCGTCACTAGGTAGGTTATGAATTTGCGAGTTGGGACGATGTTGTCTTTGTTCATGTTGGCATTTCTGACTTTGCTTGTGGGCTTGATTTTTATTTCTACGTCGACCCCTTGAAAGACGGTCATCCATGTCATGACTTGACGTTGAAGGAGCAGAGGAGGAGAAAGAACTGGAAGACTCGTCATGACTTTTGTAAGTCTTCTAATCATCCGTGGATAGATTCTTGTTAACTATTGAGAAGGTCCTAGGCCTTACGGGCCCCCTCGTTCTATGGGATGTCCCATCCTCACTAGAGGTGCTAGAGTTGGATGACAAGAGTCCTTGAGTACCGTTGGTGTGCTCATGATCATAGGAGACCCTTGCATAGGATTGAGTACTCATAACTTCATCTTCATCATCATATATTTCATTGGTTCACCAATGAATTGCCTCACTAGTTGTGGCGTGGTCATAGTCTTGTGAGAGAGACATTATTGTGAATCATGTGTGACTTAGTTAAAATTAATTTCTTTTCTAAAAGATATATTGTGAATACTTTGTTACAGCAATCTTGTATGATATAACTAATTTAGATAACTAGCACCATCCCTGGCAATGACGCCAATGATGAGTGGTGAGGTACCCCTACACTCAACCATACAAATATGAGCGTTCACGCATGATCCGGTCGAACTCCATAGACAGACTAGTTGTGGTATCTAGATCGTTACACGTTGATCGTAGTTCACTATCTTCCCTCTTGGACTAGTATTTGCTTTGTCACGTATGGTTTAGTCCAGAGTGAGGTGTATGATGTAGGCCTAAACTAGTGCTACTCCTAGAGGCAATGGAAAATAACTTTGTTTTAGTTAAGGGGGAGTGGGAGAAGAGAATCTAAGTTAGCCTAAGTGTGATGAGCATCCGTCCTTAATCATCCGTACACATCTTGGACCTCGTGTACTACTTTTGGGCTTACCAAGTTTATATTACTTGAGCGCTCCTAGATACGCTACTTGGTTACCAAGTAGTTACACTTCAATGTTTGTGATTAAGTCATACTCATTCCACATTTAACAACATGAATAGTAAATGATGGTAAAGAAATATTAACTAAGGAAATAACAAATAACAACAATTAACAATAACAATTAAACAATTAAAACTAAATGAATGCTGCAATGATGAAGTAATCTCGATCTTTATTGCTGATCATGTGCATGTCCAAGTACGTCACACTTAAATAAAGGTTTTGTACAATTACAAGCATCACATTGCAAGCTTGCACTTGGGAAAAAAATCTAACTCCTACGGAAACAAACTGCAAGAGCTTTGTTATAACTTGAACATAAGATGCCTAAATGCGGCAGGTGTATGCATATTTATAGCAGAACATGAACTCTGTGTTGATGAGGCCATGTCAATGTGTGTAAAGATGCATTGACGAGATCACGTTGATGCAGCTACGTTGACGAGGCTTCGTCGATGCAGCCCAGTCGACGTTGTCCACTGGATGCTTCATAAAAGTGTAAGTTGCAAATCTCTTTAGTTTTGTTCAAGTTTTGTGTTAGCATGTGTTATGGTTTTTTGGGATAGTATTTGTTAATGTTGGTGTAATGCTATCTCATGTGGTTTTGGCTTGAGGAGGCTTGATTTGTTAAGATGTTTTATGCAGAGATGCTCCTCAGAGAGTTGTGTGTGCACTTGTGATTTTTTGGCATGGTATGTTGTGCAAAGCATGACGTATTGATTGAATTGATTGATGAAGCTGTTCCAACTTATTTTTCATTAGAGTGATTTTTCTTCAAGTGGGAGATTGTTAGAGATGTGAAGACAAAATCTATTGTTAACTTGTGTTGAACTTTACTTTTGTCTTGTTTAGTTTTAGAATTTTCTAAAATGTGAAAAGAAGAGTTAAGATATCTAAACCTTTGTTGTAAAAAAAAAAGTGCAACCATGTCTAAGTTAATTATTGGTTGTTTCCATTATTGTAACTCTAGATGTGACTATTTAAATCCATCTTGGTTTGGTTATGCTGAGTGAGTTGAGAGTGTGTGGTCTCTTGTGTAAGGGTTGCTGTGTGGAAGCAACTAACTTGTGATCTTTGTAAACATCTCTATAGTTTTGAAGATGTTGTTAAAGTTGTTAAGTTGCTTCTATGTTTATCTCCATTGTTTCTCTCTCACTTCATTTTGCAAGTTTTATTTCCTTATTGTGTTTGTTTATTTTTTTGAGCCAATAATATTTCCAAATAACAATTTTTGCACAATGCGTAATTTATTAAAAACAAAGACATTATTAATAGATATTAGAAAAATCTGAATTCTAGGTTCATAGTTTTTGTTTTGTTTCCATTTTTTTATAATTTTATTTTTATGATTTATTGCATAACTTTTGCTAATAACAAAAGTTATGTATAGGATAATGGAACACGTATGGATAATGCAAGTGTTGGATAAAGAAACGTTGCAAGAAAAAACTATAAACTTAGTTTATGTTTTAGTTAATATTAGTTTCATAGCCAAAATTCAAAGTTCTTGGATATTGCAATGTTGGTGTCATGCTAGAGGTATTAGTAGTGTGTAGGTTGAAACTACTTGTAAATAGTTATTTTCATAGATTGTGGAATAACATCTAATTTTCCAATTAACATAGTTGTTTTCATAGATTGTGGAACAACATCTAATTTTCCAATCATAGATATATGAAATAGAATTGAGATCGGATGGTCAAACTGGAGATTGGCTACTTGTGTTCCATGTGGTAAAAGAATATTAGTAAAATTGAAGGGGCAATTTTACCAACTTGCTATCTTATATGGTGTTAAATGTTGGGCAATATAAAAGAGTCATGAATAATAAATTAGTGTTGCAGAAATACAAATACTTAGATGAATGTTGAATGTTACTAGAAGAGATAAACCACATAACACAAACATTGGAGGAAGACTTGGAGGGACTTTTATTTCAGAAAAGCTACATGAATGTAGGGTGGGGGTGGGGCTGGGGGTGTTGGAATCCAAAATAATTGAAACATAGGTATAACTCAAGATTTATAGAAGTTTATAACTCAATGCTACTTAATAAAATTAAACCTTTGACTTAAGGTTACGAATGGCAACTTAAATGGTTTGGACATATGCAAAGAATATCATACAATGAGCCTATAAAAGAAATGTTGCCATATCAATGTTCTAAGGAAGTCATTGAAAGGAAGCCAAAGAAGAGATAGGTAAAAACAATTGAAAATGATTTGAAAAAACTACAAATAAACAAAGATCTAGCTCTTCAGAGAGGCAAATGATGATAAAAAATGTATGTAGCTAGCCCCATTTTATTGGGACAAAGCAAGGATGATGATGATAACTATGTCTACATCAAGGGTCTACACTTAGCCTATACTTATTTGTTATTATTATGAATAAATTAATAGAGAAAATACAAGATGAAATCCCTTTATGCATGCTATTTGTAGATGATATTATGTTGGTGGATATAACTCCAATAAATACTACTTCTAAAATAGAGAAGTGGAGACATGCTTTAGAATCAAAAGACTTAGAAATTAGCAAATGTAAGATCGAATATAAAGAATGAAATTTCAATAATGGCATAAATAGTGGTAGAATAGAAAATTCAAGGCTAAAATGTCCCTTACTACAAATAGTTCTACTACCTAGAATCAATCTTCTAATTAGATGAAGAAATTGATAAAGATATAATAAATAGAATTGAGGGAGGATGGTTAAAATACAGAGGAGCTAGTGGTCTTCTAATAAAAGAATACAAATAAAAATAAAAGGAAAATTTTATAGGATGACAATCATACCTACTATCTTATATTGTTCTAAATGTTGGACAATACAAAAGAGGCATGAACCACAATATGGTAGAAATGTGAATATTTAGATAGATGTTGAATGTTACTATAAGAGATAAACTACATAATATAGACATCAAAGGAAGACTTGGAGTAGTTTCTATTTCAGATAAGTTAAAAATAATTTTAGCTTAGATAGCATATGCAAAGAAGATCAGACAATCAACCTATAAAAAAAGGTTGCTAAATTACTATTCTAGAAAAGCCACTGAAAAAAAGGCCAAAAAAGACATGGGGAAAATAATTAAAGATGATTTGCAAAAATTATAAATAAACAAAGATTTAACTCTTCATACAAGTGAATGGCGAAAAAGAACTTATGTAGTTGATTACATTTTGTTGGGATAAGGCTAGGATGATGATGATGAGCAATTATTTCATAGATTTTCATAATCGTTATTGTTTTATGTGCTATTTATGCATGGGTATGATTCAACAACATGTATTTGTTATGTTGAAACATGATTAAGAATAATCTGATAGTTGGATTTTTTTGTTTCAAACCATCATTTAATGGCTCATCCAAAGACTGCAATTTTTCTCTAATGCTATAGTAACTCTTATGTGTATTTTAGTAAATGATGTTTCAATAAAAATAAATAAATGCAAAATTTTATCTTAAAAATAATGTTTTAATTTGTTTTGAAATTATTGTATTGTTGTGTTTTGTCATTGCAATGGTTATAACTCATTTGAGTCTTTGAATATTGATGAATCATAGTTTGCCAGGCCCTGATATCAAACACTCGATATCGAGTTCGCGATATGGTAGCCTAGGTAATGATATCGTATACACGATATCATGATTCTTGTGTTAGCTTATAAATATAGCACTTGGGCACATAGGAAGGGAGTCAATGGGTAAGTCATTAGTTAGTCATTTGAGTCAAGAGTCTTTTTGTTAGTTTTTAGTTCTTTTCCAAGTGCATGCCCATAGTGTGATGCTTGTAATTGTACAAAACCTTTGTTCGAGTGTGATGTACCTGGACATGCACACAATCGGCAATAAAGATCGAGATTACTCCATCATTGTAGCATTCACTTAGCTTTTAATTTCTTTAATTGTTAATTATTATTTGTTGTTTTCTCAATTTATATTTCTTTATTGTCATTTACTATTTCTGTTGTTAATGCGAAATGAGTACGTCTTAATCACGAACATTTAAGTGTAATTACTTGGTAACCTAATAGCGTATCTAGTAGTGCTTAAGTAATGTGTGCTTGGTAATACCAGCAGTAGTACGTGAGGTTCAAGATGTGTACAAATGATTAAGGACGAATGCTCATCACACTTAAGCTAGTTTAGATTTTACTTCATATTGCTTATTAGCTTAATCAAGATTATTTTTCATTGTCTCTAGGAGTAGCCTAGTGTTAGAAATCACATCGTACACCTCATGCTAGACCAAACCATACGTGACAAAGCAATTACTAGTCCAGGTGGGAAGACAGTGAATTGCGATCAACATGTAAATATCTAGGTGCCACAACTAGTCCGTCTACGGAGTTCAACCGGATCGCACGTACATGCTTGTATTCATATGGTTGAGTGTAGGGGTACCTTGCCGCTCATCAAATATGCTTAAATTTTTTTTGAATAGATATACATAAGTATATTTTTGTTGAGGTATAAAAGTTAGCTGTAAATCATATTTTAAGTCATTACACAAATTTCATATTATTGTAAGTCATTTCTCATTTTAAAATCATGACATTCTAACATAGAATTCTTGGAAATTATTTTTGAAAACAACTTATGTCATCTCCATATTGTTGTAGTTAGAAATTGAATTAATAAGTTAACATTTATAGTGTTTTCTTTCATCCATTATGTTTAATGATTGAATCTATACATCACGTAGACCATAGTCTATTGCTAACTATAAAGGTTAATGGGATAATAACAATGATGATGATAAATCTAAAGTAATGAACTAACTACATAAAGTTATTTGTATCATATTTAAATCAATGAGCATATAAGTTTTGTAATATGCATTTATTACATATCATTTGTATTAACATATGTGTATTAACTGAAAAAGTTAGCTGAATATCATTTATAGAATTAGTTTAGCTTATTTACATTTTATAAGCAAGCTATGCAAAATCTTTCATGTAAACAAGCTTTTTAGTGTAACCTATTGCACTTGTTATATCTCCTTATGCATTAAGAAATCTAATAGCATCATCTGCTAGGGCTTGAAACTAACTTATAATTGCAACTGCACTATTGAATCAATTAATAATAAAAACTTCTTACATTTGTAAATGATTTTTGATTTTTGGGATTGCAAATTATTTGTCTACCGTAGTTTACTATTTAATGGGTTTATGTAGTTGAACTTGGATTAGTATGATTTTCACAAGTTGAGGGTTAAGAAGTGTATAGTCTACTAATGATTAGAGATAATAGAAAATTATTCATATTAATGATCTTAATTTCAAAAGCTTGGTGGAAGAGATTTTAAATCTATGAGTGGTGTTAAAAATACATGTAATTCTATCATTGTAAATTGCTAGTTGGTATCTATTATCAACCAAACTGATGAGATGCGACATGCACTGGTACGCGATATCGCGGTCCGCTGCCATATCTATAAATAAGAGGCGGCACTCCCTTCATTTCCCGATCCTGGCTAGAAGTAGCGAAGCTCTGGCAGATTAATCACTCCAGAGTTAGAATTTTTCCCATGTGCCCGCAGTAGGAGTCCTAGAGTGAACGGCTCTTTATTCGNACTGCACTATTGAATCAATTAATAATAAAAACTTCTTACATTTGTAAATGATTTTTGATTTTTGGGATTGCAAATTATTTGTCTACCGTAGTTTACTATTTAATGGGTTTATGTAGTTGAACTTGGATTAGTATGATTTTCACAAGTTGAGGGTTAAGAAGTGTATAGTCTACTAATGATTAGAGATAATAGAAAATTATTCATATTAATGATCTTAATTTCAAAAGCTTGGTGGAAGAGATTTTAAATCTATGAGTGGTGTTAAAAATACATGTAATTCTATCATTGTAAATTGCTAGTTGGTATCTATTATCAACCAAACATGCAAATAAATATGCAAAAATTTGTTTAAGGATGCATTGTTTACCATACATTGAGAAAGTCACAAGGTTTTATTTGTCAATGCTAAGCATAATAAACTCATTAGAAAGTATATCTATGGATTTTGTTATTGTTTACCATTATAGGATTTTTGTGTAAAGGTATAGACATTTGTGAAAATTATTTGCGACTTGTGATATTTGCTTTTAATAGACACTAGTGCCAACCTCACTTATTTTATTTACTTAAAACCAACACAACAATTCTAGAGCAATGCATATAGTTTTTGTAGTAGAGTTGTATTAGTGGATAGATGGAAGCAACATGGAAATGATACATTTAAATGAAAGAAGGTATGTAAGATGTAGTGTTATATATGATAACAAAAGAGGATTCCTCATGACTTATAATCTATGGAAAAGAAGAGCTTCAAAATTCTCGATTTCTGTCCTATTTTGAATGCCAATAGGTTGCTTGTAAATTTCATTTTTCTTTGCACAAAGTCTTCAATCCTATTATTCTAATGGTTTTTGTTAGATTTATTTTTGAAAGTGGGGATTGCCAATTTTTTTGTTAGATTGATTTCTTTGAAGTAGGGATTGCCCTTTTCTTATGTTTAGACAACTTAATATTGTACATAGTGAGATCTATCTTATTAGCAAGACTCTTTGAGTTGTCATAGTTTCAATATTTTTGAATGGAACTTGCTTTCTAATTTTCCAACAAATATTTAAGAGGATAAAAGATAACCATTATTTTTTAAAATGAATCACAAACTAATGAAAATTATTTGTGCAAATATTTCTTAAGAAATTTGATAACCTTTACCAAGTTTTAGAATGGTGTAGCAATATTAGATATTTCTAGTGCTATTTTTGAATCTTTAAGTGAAACAATTTTGCATATCCAAATGTTTATGTTTGTTTGTTGTAATGGGTTAGAATCTTTTGTTCATGTTCAAATTTCATGTATTATTACCAATAGCTTTATAGCTGTAGTAGGACTCACAAGGTGTAACCACTTTTGTATCGTGCTTGTGAATATTTTCATTGTATTGACATATTAGATAAAGGTATTTTTTTGCAGGAATACTAGAAATAAACCTTGCCTTAAGAGATATAAAACATCATTTAATGATATTTAGCAGCAATAAAAGTTAACAATGCCTATGAAGAGAACATTATCTCCTTCCAAATCAAAGTATCAACGTTGGTGTTATGCCATTGATAATTGACACCATGACCTTCAACATCTTTTGTTGACTTTTTTAGTGTGTTATGCTAATCATAATATTTGGGTGTGGATTTTTAGTAACTAGTTTAGCTATATATTTATAATATATATCTATTATTTGGCCGAGAGAATCTTATATATTTTACAAATTAATAAAATCTCAAATTGGTTTATTGAAAATTAATATTCATATTGAAAACCAAAATCAAAATTAGTGTATGCGTTTTTCTCCATCGTGGGATCTTATGTGGCGTGTGATGTGGAGGGTGACAAAATACACTCCCCTCCCCAACGTATTGGCCTCTCGACCAAAATCAAAATACAGCATAAAATGGCAATAGTATCATGATGATGGCATTGTACATCTTTGAAAAAGTCAAGTTGGTTAATCTTAAGTTAACAAAATCACCCGGGCACTCGAACTCGGTTATATTAGGAAAAAAAGACATTCAATGCTGTGTTTAACGAAATATAATCTAGCGTTCCAGAATCGACACCTTCCCTAGTATCAGTAATTAGCCTCTTAAGAAAAACACAAGAAGCATTGCAAAATGTTGAACTAAATCAACACATCTTTGAAAAGCAACGGAGGCCACTTTTGATGCATGCCTTGCCAGTGCAGTAAATACTCATGCACGGAGGCACGCAAGCAAGGGTTTTAACGGCATTTTGATAAACCAATGGTTTAGCGACCTCGAACGCCTGCGAACACGACATGAAAAATGGCTCCGGGATCAAGTCAGAAGTCGAAGAAATCAGCAGCTTCTCCCGCAAATTCCAATTCCAATTCCAATGCGAAATCCAAATCCGGTATTCGTGCTTCGTCGCCTGCTACTCCGAAGATCTTAAGCCCCTGCGCCAACGATGAAGCAATCAGCAGAGCAGCCCTGCGCAAAGCCAGCATGGCGTATCCATGCTTCATTTCCGAGCAATCTTTTTTCGGCCATGTCGTTCATATATCAATGGAGTCCAAAGACTTTTCTGCAATTCTCTGGATGTCTGATTCTGCCATGCTTTCACACTCAATCTCCCCTGGAACTGCCGTTTCTGTAAGAATGTCGGATACTCTATTTCCTATTGTTCTTCTCATGTATGCTTTTTTTCAAAAGTCTATTGAACGTAACCGGTCATTAAATGCACATGTTTTATGTTTTGTGTGCTTTCAAGGTTGCACTGGCTGCAGATATTGCTAGTCCGGATGCTTTTCCCTTGGAGCGGTTAACTCACACGATCATCGATCGGCTGGCTGACGAGGATGCTAGCTCCACTGACTTGGACAAAACTGGTGCTTACTTTGCGGTAGCAGTGGTTTGGCCCTCTCGCAAGGTTAATTGTTAAATTTTTACTGATTTGTTTTCAGAAAATTTCTCTTCTTTTTGAACAGAAGCCGTTTCTTTTGAATGTTTCTGAAATTTATCAGCTCCTATTTGCAGAATTGGATTAAATGTGACTGTGAAATTGAGGAACTTTTATTTTATAAAACGGATTCCGTACCCTTCATGTTATAGGAATGAGTCTTTCTGCAACACTATTATTAGCAGCTCCAAATAAACGAAATGATCACTGAAATATTGTTTTAAGGATATTTTGTTTCTATTTACAGCTGCAAAAGAATGAGGTAAGACTTTCCAGGCAACTTTCATACACAATGGGCTGCCCTAGATTTGGCGGAACAATTTACATCACAGCTTTGCACTTTTCTAGGACGTCTGACCTAGCATTAAAAACAATCCGACCAGCTGCTACTGCACTAGGGAGTTTGTCAAACTGCACTGTATCATTGATCGAACGTGCCACCCTTCAGCTAAGATTGGTTGGTCAAATTAAAGACAACGGATCCGACGATGGTTTTGTTACCAAAGTCTTCAGCAGTGAAAGTGAAGCTGAAAATAGCAGGTTTTCATCCCCAAAAATGCCAGTGGAACAAAAGTTTAAAATTAATCACTCCAAAAGATTGGCTAGTGTAGAGAAAGTGACAAACAACGATGTTCAAGAGAAACATCTATCTGAAGTTAGTAAAGATACTGAATTGAAAAGCCGTTCAGATTGTGTTCTGCAGGATACAATAATAAAAATCCTACAGGAAGAAAGCATGAAAGATGTTATTAGTTCCTATAGTGTGCGTTTGCTTGGTGGACGTATTTTGCTTGCAGGTAACATTGTTTCAATCCCTATCTGTGGGCAGATGAGTACCTTCTGTGTTGAAGCGGTTGGGATTTCATCAAATGAGCTAGAAGCTTTGGAATCCGTACACGGAGCAAATCAGGGCAAGGCAACAGTGCTAAAAAATGAAGTGGGTGAAGTACGTCCTGGGGGATCACATGCTGTTGTTTATAGCTGTATCGTTGGTCATGAAACAAATATCAATCTTGTAACAGACAAGAAGTTTCAATCAGATACAAAAGCGAATGTGAATTTAGCATCCTTGAATCCTAATGGAAATAGTGAGAATAAAATTGATGAAAGATTTTTAGATTTCAAGGGACATGGAATTTCTGCCTTAGGTGGTTTGTCAGAAGAAATTGCTGCTCTTAAAGAGATCATATATTTTTCATTGAAAGAGCCACAGAAGTTGACAAGGTATTGATTAGCCATATTTTGCTTGTATCAGCATAAACTATAGTTACAGTATTCTCACTTTAGTATATTTTTTTATTGGCAATTGGGATGTTGTTAATTTCTTATTTTTATTATTCCAATATATAATTTTATTTTTCTTTTGGTGAAGTATGGTAACATTTTGTTTTCAAGCCATGTTTTGTATATGCAAATATTGAGAAAGCTAAAGAGCCAAATTTTGCCAGGTTGGGCTTACAGCCAACCAGAGGTGTGCTTCTTTATGGCCCTCCAGGGACAGGGAAAACTTCTTTGGCATCTTTTTGTGCTCATGAAGCTGGAGTTAACATGCTTGTTATTAATGGTCCTGAAATCATTAATGAATACTATGGAGAAAGTGAGCAAGCCTTGCATGCAGTGTTCAGATCAGCTGAAAAATTTGCTCCCTCAGTGGTACATAACTAAATCCTAAACTTGCTTAAGTCATGGGCTTCATTGCGAGGTTTTCTGAACCATAGTTGAAAATGGCAAACAATTTAAATGGTTGATTTTTTAAGTGGAAATTGCCTTCTGTCAATTACTTTGTTAAGACGAGGAAACAGTATTCTATGGTTTATTGCTTTACACTCATCTTTTTCTTTTTCTGGCATGGTGTTGATTAGTATTTTATATCTCACACTTTCCTCATTTAAGGACTACACTTATCACATCTGTGGTTAACTGGTAGCATGAGTCATGGATCTGAATCTCAAATTGGGCTACGGTAGAATTGGTTATTCAGATTGGTTTTAAGACATATTGCAAGATGACTTGGAGATTTGAACAGTTGTGATATTTCAGGAAATCTAAAATTTTAAACACGTATGGACCTTTCCCCAAGGGCTATAGGGTTGACATCGTATGTTAATATGTAAGCTTTATGTTTGAAATATAAAGATCACATTGGGATTTATAAAGTTGTGTTACTACCATTAAAGAATAACAGGATCAGGCTTTGGGAAATGAGATTTAAACCTAATGATTAAAAAATAAAGGCCAGCAGCTTTTGCCTTATAACAGTACTGTGGTAATTGCTGTATCATGAAGGTCCCATTGCCTAATTGTTTAACAGAGCTGTGCTGTATTGTGTAGTTAGGCTCTGAGGATACTGAACCACGCTAAAGGTATGAGTTGCTAGTCTTTTTACGTTATTGTTTCTGACATAAGTCAAATAGTGTTGAAGAGGACAGTCATCTTATATAAACAAATAGTCCAGCCATACATTTAGCTTTGTATTACGTATGCATTTTTTTTATTGCACTTAATAATGAGGTGCTATTCTACCTACTGTAAGCCTATAGCACCGGACTTGACTGTACCTAGTAACATTTCAACAGGATGCACACAGACACATTTCACGAAATTATGGAGCGCATCAAGTAATTACAGAGTTTGGAAAATACTAATAAAGTCTTTTTAGGAATAATTTCTTGGGAACTTTGCTCATCAAATAGACAATGGGTTCAAATTATGCAGGTGAAATATCATTATGGTGGGTACCCTTTCATACCCTTAAGGTGAGGGATGGAAAAAATTGAAGTTTGGTTCTCCACATATGTAGAATCATTTGGAAATAACGAATGGATTTGGCAAGAAGGCAGGCTCATGATTTGTTACAACACAATGATTGAGCACTACCCCCTCTCAACCTACATGAGTTTGGTCTTAGCCTGCAGTTCAAGCTATTTCTAATCATGCTTTTATGAGGTACCATTCCTTCAAAGAATAATCTGCACCTGAGGGGCATTATTCCAAAGAATACTTGCACCTAATGCTAGCAAGGAGCTGAAACTATTCATAATCTCTTTATGTCGTGCCCCTTCACATAGCATATATGGCACTTCTATCACAACTAGACAAGGCAGGTGAGACCGAAGGGGGATATGATTAAAGATAGTTTGCTTATTTGGAAACTCTTTTCATGAGTGCTTAGAAACAAGGGTGTAGATCGTACTCCTCATCTCCATCTAGTACATATTTTGGACTGAGAGAAATAGGAACCAGTACATTTTCACCCATAGAACCAAGCCTCCGAAGTGTATCTGGTCTTGGTTCTTACTCAAGAAAGGGTTTTCAGTTGGATCATGTACAATCTAGCACAGAACCTAAAGCATGAAGTTATGCATAATTGGGTGAACCCATTGCCTATTATCAAAGCCTTTGATGTTCTGCTTTGTCTCTCATGCCCAATACTTGATGGATTATATTTCTATCTTTTTTGGACTCGTTTAGATGCTAACAGAAGTGATAGTGGCTTAATGTTTTCTTTCCTTGATAAGAAGTTGGAATGCAAATGAGGGATGCTTTCCTCAGTTTTGAATCAGATGGTGAAAAGTTGCTGTGACCTAGCCACTATGGAACTGGGACTTTGTGTTACCATCCATATATATATATATCTTGCATACCAAAACATCTTTGAAGGCACAAATACACTAATTCACTATACAAGAAGTATGACAATGAAGTACGCTAATTTAATTGACAAGGTGAGGAATTCATTAAGCTCTGCAAATGGAGAATAGTCGAATACATTAAAACACTAGGGAAAATATCAAATGGAGCTACAAGTTGAAAACACCTTACGCGCTTCTAAGCTTTCTTTTCTCCAACCTCTCTTAATGCATATAAAGCCCCATCAAAGGCACTAGTTTCTTTTGCATTCCTCTTGCTTTGCCATTGTCTTTCTCGTTTCTGTCTTTTTATTTTTTCGTAGTTTCTATCTCTTTTAATTTTACATAGGAACAGAGCACATAAGATCATTGATACTTTTGTTGTACAATGCTGCTAATAGGTAGTGATTTAGACCCATCTTGAATTGTCAAGGATTGATATTTTGTAACATTTCTCATTAAAAAACGTTGCCACATCACAATGCTAGAAAACCCACTAACAGGAAGACCAAAAGAGAGATGGGAAGAAACAGTTAGAACATATATGAAGAATTTGAAATAGATTAAGCTTTAGATTGAGGCCATTGGCAAAAGAAAACTTATGTAGTCAATTCTATGTTGTTGAGGCAAGGCTAGGACAATGATGATGGTCTCTTGTAAGTTTTCATGGTTCAGCATTTCGCAAGAGTAGTTTGCATAGCACTATTGATCACTATTCATTTTATACGAGCAAAATTGTTGAAGCAAAGTTTACATTCTAGCATAATTCTGTATCAGGAATGAAATTCATGATGTGAAGAAAAAAGAATTCAACAATGAATACACATAAAAACTCAACTCTAAACCATTAAATCAAGAGAAAACATTCTTCTTCAGGTGACTTAATTGTGCAACTGTCCATTCTAGGTTCATGACCTATGGTTGCATTTTTTTAAGAGTCTTGAAATGACATCATGGGACCTTTCTACATCTATAAAGAATGGAGATGTGTTTCTAGAATTTAATTTCAATTCTAATTGTAAGTTGAAGTGTTTATTTTCTGTGTACTAGTTCTACAACAAAGCAAACATTTAATTTTAACATGCAATTCAGATTCATAGGTTAGTTTCCTCTTATTCTAATTCATATCAAAATCTAATCAGATAAAAAAATCATACATGTTTTTGTCCTATATATGATCAAGTTGAATCTTCATTCAGAATGAAAAGTTTGTTAGCAGTAGTAATAATTCATATGAATTTTGTATATAGCATCCCTATTATTAACCACATATAAAATGTTTAGATTTATATAAGATCAGAGGTACAGACGAATGCATTTGCAAACCGTCCAAAGTAAGTTTTTGTTAAGGAAACCATAGAATACATCAGGTTAGGGCACTCCTATAATCAAACACAATATATAATGAAAGATAAATATAGAAAAACACACAGAATCAGACTTTACACAAAGACCCACAAAGCCAGAAACACAGCTCTTAAGGAAGAGGTTCATGACATTTACATCCTCTTCCCTAAAGACATTTCCTTCTGGAATTGCTAAAAAAGGGAGGATAACTCTCTTGAAGCACATCTTCCAATTTCCATTAAATTTTCTAATCATTTTCATTCGCTTCAAACAAACCTGAGGGATGGTATAGTGTCTTTAGTTGAGTATTCTCTGATATGAAATTTGAAGTGGCTTGGCTGGAATGATGCAGTTGAGGCTGACATGAACACATTTTCTTAGCAAAGAGACATGCAAGTGTATTCCTATTTGTAATCTCATTTCTGATATTAACACATTTTCTTAGCAAAGAAACATGAAAGTATGTTCCTATTTGCAATCTTGTTTCTGATAATGGTTATATTTGCACAGTATCATTGTAGTCTGCTTATATCACAGACCAATCATCTTGGTGCCTTTATCCCATCTATGATGGGTGGACCATTAAAATAGATGAAGGATTTCACGATGACTTACTATAGCTGATTGTCTACCTGATGTCATAGTTCCTAAAATGTATATTTTTACCATGCTTATATCACAAAGTGTTGGTCAAATATGTTCATAGAGTTATTAGCCTTTATATTGTCTAGGATTGGTAAGTCTTCTGACTTGTATCCTTCCAAGTTACTGGTTCAATCCCAGACAGGCATTGTGTAATAGATAATAGTTGAACCTGAGTTGTTGTCAATAGTTTCCTAGGGTCTCATGGTCACCATGTAGATGTAATCTAAAAAAAGAAAACAGTGATTTTAATATCTGAAAATTGATGTAATGTCAGCCAAAAACCCCAAGGTTTAACATACAGAATACAATCTTCCAATAACGATGACCAGTATGTTGAAGGAGCTTAAAAAACTCATGGAAGAACATAGTTTCTCATGATTTCATGGACATGAGCTTCAAAGAGAAATTGATGGCTTGCGGCAACAGAAGGCTGTCAACTTGAATTTTTAAATGTTGATTGACTAGCCAAAGATAAGCTTGCAGAAATGTGGTACAGGCACTGAACTTGCACAAGAAGTGAGGATACGTGAATTCGTTCCATTCAAACTGAAAACTCAGTAACCTGAGAACATTTGAAATAAATGCTATGAGTTAGTTTTATCCTCAGATCATACTAGTGTTTAAATGGATAGCCCTTTGTGGAAAGAAATTGTATTACAAATGTTGAGAGCTCTAACCATTAATAATTATTTTTTCTAAAATGAGTGTTCTTATAGAAAGCATATACATGGATAGTTGAAGGATTCATAAGTAACAAATTACTAGCGTTTTTTCTTTATTTTTTCAATTTCCTTACCTCATTGTTTGCGTTTTGTATCAATCTTGAACGTGTTCTTTGAAATTGGATCAGTGTACATAGTTAAAGTTAACATTATTTCAGAATCCAAAATGTTTTTTGTTTCATTCATGTGATTCTGTTTAGCAATCACCAACTTTAATGTCTATTCCAAATTTGTATCAATGTTGAACGCGTTCTTTGAAATTGGATCAGTGTACATAGTTAAAGTTAACATTATTTCAGAATCCAAAATGTTTTTTGTTTCATTCATGTGATTCTGTTTAGCAATCACCAACTTTAATGTCTATTCCAAAAGGTGTTCATAGATGAGCTTGATGCAATAGCCCCGGCAAGAAAGGAAGGAAGTGAAGGATTATCACAAAGAATGGTAGCTGCATTATTGTCATTGATTGATGGGGCTAACAGAAATGATAGAATACTTGTAATTGCAGCAACGAATCGTCCTGAGTTTATTGATCCTGCATTAAGGCGACCAGGGAGGTTAGATCGTGAATTCGAAATTGGTATAATTTGTATTTCACTCTTACCACGTGTAACTTTCTTTGACCTGCTTCCACCAAGTTCTCAGTCGCTTAAATTTAAAGTTTCTACCAAACATATGAGAAACAAATCGTACTGAAATCTTGAATGGAAACCTGAAATTAACAATCCATGAAAGGTACTCATAGTCACTGGTGTATATATTCTTAACGGTGTACTTTGTATTACAGGATATCCTTCTACGCAAGTTTTCCTTCCATTTTTTGTTGCTTTCCAACCATACTACTTTGTCCATAAAGTCGTTTTGCATCTTGAAGAAAGGTATCCTATGTTGTGTTATATCATATCTATAATACGTGCACCAAGTCTTTTGACAAGTTCCCTTGCCACTGGCAAGACATACAATTTTGCATTTTATCTTACAATCCTAAACATAGAATTTTTACATGCATATGCAGTAAGCTTCCTGTGACTTGCAAGGGTTTAATGCCATAAGGTTATATGGCTGTAATAACAGTAAGTGGTTTGAGATAGAAACAAATATCAAAATCATTGCACAAAGTAAATACATCAATTTTTATGAAAGTAAAGTACGGTACATATGATACATGTGTTGCCAATAGAAACATATTTTTTCTTAAAGATTAATTTAATTGCGAACAGGAGGTGAACAAATGTATCAAACAACTTGATTAAACATGTTGCTGGATTAATGACTAAGCAATTAAATAATTAAAATGTGCTCTACTGGAATACCAACTTCTGTATCAAGAATTCATGGTCTGATGATGATCAACGGTGGCAGTCGAGGATTGACGTGTCAATTATGCATCCATGACTCCAAATTGACATGATTATGGTTATGCAGTGTGCGAGTGCTTTGCAGTGTTACCACCTAATGTGAGAAAATGACAAAACAAAAAGGCAAGCAACACAAATCTAAAAATCAGCACCTTGGTATAAATTTGTAAGAAATAAAAATTGATTTCACATCATTGACTGACTACCGGCTTGGTAGCTGAACTGCAGAAACACTACATCTGAGATGTCATCCATGGACTACTATTATCTTCTTGGTTTTCCACTCTACGTTGCTTCTTATTTCTTCCAGGATTCCAAATTGGATTTTACGGATCATCTTTACATATTTAAATAATCCTATGGTTGAAGGCAATTACCTCTTGAATTTAAATAAAACAGGGACAGAAATACCCCCATTGGATCTCATATTGAGGATTGTAATCACTCTAGCTGTGACAATTTTTGTTTCATTTCTTATATGGTGTTCTCAATGTTTGACTTAACTTCACTGATACATGAACACTACTACATTTCATGCGATAAATAACGTAGTTGGAACTGTTGATACTCATCTGGAACCACAAACCTAAAACCTATTGCAGTTGTTAGATGACACTGCCAGATCAGGATTTCAAAGCAGAACCTTTCAAACACAAAACATGGAAAATTTAGTTTCTCTTGCTTTGGGGAAAAATAAAAAAAAAGAAAACTCTTTGCATGGTTTTGTTCAAGTACTGTTACGGATGTTAGCTAACTTGAACTTCACATTTTAGGTGTGCCTTCTGTAAACCAGAGATTGGAAATATTGGAAGCAATTCTGAAAAGAATGAAACATTCTATAACGGTTGAGGATATCAAGACTCTTGCATCAGAAACCCATGGTTTTGTGGGTGCAGACTTGAGTGCTCTTTGTAACGAGGCCGCACTTGCTGCTCTTCGCAGATATATAAGAGAACATTCTTCGCCAGCGTCTGGGAAAATAACACACAATGATAAGAGTTCCTTTGACATTGTGTCTGGTCTTTCCAATCTGAGCATTTTGTCTGGGAGTAACAAGAAAGAGCCCAAGGCTGGAAATGAGACAGTGCAAGACGCCTGTGTTCCAGAAATATTTTCAGATTTAGAAATAAATGTGGAAGACTTTCAAGCAGCAAAACTAAAAGTTAGACCTAGTGCAATGCGTGAGGTAAATTTTTATCAAGTTTCTTCGGTGTAAAAACCTGAATAATAAATAGCTTTGGTTCAGTATTTCTTTATAGCTGGACATCTCTACAGTACTTATAAGTTTCATAGATTCATTTCCTCTATGTATTCAGATTCGATTAAGTCATATACGTGTATTATTGATTTTCCATTAGCTTCTAATATTGTTCAGTTAGTGGTGTTTTAAATCCTGGTTTCATTTGGAAATATAAATCTTGCCCATGCTAGGTAATGTTAGAAATACCCAAGGTTCGTTGGGAAGATATTGGAGGACAAGCTGAAGTGAAGCAACAATTGAAGGAAGCTGTGGAGTGGCCACAAAAGCATCAGGATGCGTTTCTGCGCATTGGTGCACAACCGCCAAGAGGGGTGTTGATGTTTGGTCCACCAGGATGCAGCAAAACGCTTACGGCCCGTGCTGTGGCTTCTGAGGCTGGAATTAATTTCATGGCGGTGAAGGGACCAGAGCTTTTCAGCAAATGGGTGGGTGAATCTGAGAAGGCTATACAATCATTATTTGCAAAAGCGAGGGCTGCAGCTCCCTCGATTATATTTTTTGATGAGATTGATGGTCTAGCTCAAACAAGGGAGCATGGAAACACTAAATTATCCGTTGGAGATAGAGTTATGAGCCAGCTACTTGTTGAAATGGACGGTAAGATTTTTTGTTAATAACTTTTTTTTAAAGAATTCTTGATCTGCTTTTTTCTGTTCTCTAATAAACTGCTGTATTTTTATAATTATAAATAATACCCTTTTGTAGGCATCATTACTATTTTTAACATTTTTGTTTTGGCGTTTCAGTCATTTTCGGCTCTACTAGCAGAGTAATCTCATGGGACAAATTATACTGTGGGATCATACTGTCTTTTTCTTTAGCAATAAATAGTCCAAGAGAAGCAATGGCATTTAGATGTGCAAATATTAAGTTCATGCCTAACAATAGGAGGAGTTGGACTTTCAAATTTGATTAGAAATAAACTGAAACTGAAATTTCTAGTTACATCCATTAAGACCTCTTGGATCTATCAGACTAGTTTCAAGAGTTTTTTTTTTTTCTGAATTTAATTTGTAACTCATTGTTGCCCACTGGACAGAACCTATGACTTGAGGTTACTAAGCCAAGACTCTTACTATTAAATATAATGATGTGCTTATCATCTAAGAATCACCACCACCTAATATCCTTCTTTTGTTTTTTGGGTTGCCTGTTAGCTATCCTTCTTTTGTTTTTTGGGTTGCCTGTTAGCTATTCCTTTATATTCCTGTCTGTCAAGATGATTATGTTGCTACAAAAGTATTATGCTGGAGCTGAACGTTCTGCGGTACATATCCTCTAGCTTTGGTTTGACAATCCCTCTCTAAGTCCATTGTTGCTACTTGCTTAATATTCAGTATTCTCTCCTATTCATTAATACCTGTAGCCTTGTGTAAGAATTCAGAACATTCTCTCATTAGCTGGGGTTGACTTTATGAGCCCTCTCCCTAATATTGTCTGTTCAAAGCAAGGCTGAATCTCTGGTTACATCACAGTTTTGATTCTTCATAAGAATAGAAATGCAGAAATGCAATAACCTTGCAGAAAATCGGCCAGATCGAAACCATTTATGCATTACAGTAGTCACATCAGCTCTGCATGATTGCCGCTACACCAGCTAGCCCGTCGTTTAATTTGCCGTATGTATGGTTTTTTTGACTGAACAGTGTAATGATAAAAAGCATTTGAATTCATTCAAATTGTGTGCAGGTCAGGAGATGAGTTACATGTGTTTCTTTTTTGTACTATGACTACTCGAGACAGCCTTACAATGTTACAGCAAATAACTTGCATAATTTATTTTTGCTGCCCCCATTGGTGCTTGGTCAATTCATAGTCTATCTTTATTTTTCATGAAAATGTAATTTTTGTCCAATAGATCCTATGAGGCTTCGAATGTAATAAAGCTTCAATTTCAATTTCAATTCTACTATGCTTTTTAAATTTTCAGGTTTAAATTCAAGAGCCGGAGTGACTGTTATTGCTGCAACGAATCGACCAGATAAGATAGATTCTGCATTGCTTCGTCCAGGTAGAAGATTATCTTCTCATTCTAAAACAAAGCTTTTTCTTTATAATAGTTGGCCGAAATTTAAAACTCTGAAGATCATTATTTAACCCAGGACGCTTTGATCGGCTTGTATATGTTGGCCCTCCTAACGAGGCTGACAGAAAGGAAATATTTGATGTTCATACGAGGAAGATACCATGTGCATCTGATGTATCAAAGAAATATCTTGCTGAACTTACTCATGGGTACACTGGAGCAGATATTGCTGCTGTATGTCGTGAAGCAGCCCTTGTTGCCTTAGAGGTTAGAAGTATCATTATGCTAAGTCTCAGACAGTAGTTGCGCTTTGATTTTCGTGGCTAATTTTTCTTTGTACTGAGTACTGACAAACATTCAAAATCATGCTTTTATGATTTGTTTCTTTCTAGTTGACCGATAATAAATGTTTGGGCGTGCCATTCTAATGGATCTGCTGCACTTTGTTTTATTCCAGGAGGACATTGATGTTATCGAAATATCAATGTCTCATTTTGAAGCTGCATTAAAGCGTATCCAACCATATGATCTCTCAGATTATGAAAATTTGTCATCTAATTTCCAAAGATTAACTGCAAGTAAATTTGCCGGCACATGAGTGCAATCTATTGTCAGAATCCTTCATGTCTCATTATTTTATTTTTTTACCTTTGGAAATAAGCAATTTTCAAGGTACAGCATAGAATCTGTAATTCTGTACGCTATTACAAATGCATGGAATTCTTTTTATATCAAACCCATATTCATTGTATAGGGAGCCCAATCATTGTACAGAGCTCCCAAATTTGTTACAAAGTGCTAAATCCATGCCAAGCTTCTAATTCATGCAACCCAACTGAAAGAATATATGGAATTTCTGGAAATGTAGTGTGGCTGAATTACAGTGATGATAAATTGCAAAGGCAGATCAGTTTATCGTTCATTGATGTAACAATTTCAATCTTGTGTCTTCAAGCATGAAAACGTTTCAAGTGACAAAAATTGCCTCATCTTATCACTTTGACGCAAATTTTACCGGATACTGGCATGACTGAATAAATCTGCCAGCAATAGTATGCATCAAGATTATGGGATCAAGATTATGGGATCCAGGTGGAGAGACGGTGAAACACATTTTATAGTAGCCCGAGTGTTTGGCAAATATCAGAAACGGTTGAATATATTTGTTATTGGCAAATTTATCTGAAACGGTAGGAGATCATGTTCAGAGATTATACCTACGAGATTTATCTTTAGACGTCAAATCAGATAGCTTAATAGTTATGGTTATTTAACAGGGAATTTATTTTACAGTGTTCTTAGAAAAGACTTGAATTGATTTGAAGAAAAGATATCGAGTATTGGTGCATGTCAATGCAACAGTTTGCAAGAGAAAAAAGGTCAGGTTATATTTGGAATAATTTATATTCTTCATTTTTCTTTTAAGGTAACAATGCGGGCGACTATGACTCTTTATTAGAATGCATATATTGTTGCAGAAGGCTATGAATCTTTCAGGTTTCGTGAAATGAAAGTATTGTGTAAGGCCTTCAAAAACATTCATTGACATAGCAAATGGCATTCAAATGTTCTCATGTGAAAAATGGTTGAAAGCTTGTTGTGGAACAGCACATAAGCAGTTTTATCATTGTTACTGCTGCTGTTAACACTATTAATCAAAATACTCGGATTGTTGATAGTGGATGCTTTAATTATATCCCTCCTTGCAAAGAATCAGCAAAATTACATAGAATTATTGCTCAAATATAATCCTCTCAACAAAACAGCAAAAGCTTTACCTTTACAGAAGTCGCAAAAGACCAAAACCACCAAATTCAAGATGAAGAAGCCAAAAGATAGCACAAAAGACTTGGATACACTTCCTATTCAAAGAGTAAAAAAATGGGCGAAAATGGATAAAGCCATTTAGTTTTGTATAATGCTTACATGGGTGAGTGCTTTTGCAATGTACACAAGACTTAAAAAAAAGTATGTATGTGGGTAAGAAATCATTGTGTGAAATCTTAGAATGGTAAGGATTAATTAGGAGAAAATAAACATTCTTACAAAGTGGATAAAGAAGTTATTTGGGAGAAGAAAGTTTGTCTAATCCTTAAAATTCAAGACATTTGTTTTTTTTTTAGGTCCATCATCATCATCCTAGCCTTGTCCTAACAAAATTAACAAAATTGGGTCAGCTACCAAAAAAACAAAATAAAAAAAAAAGGTGAATAAAGGAAAAATTGTAACTATAGATAAATTGTTAAAGTGAGAATGGATAATGGTTAATAGATGTTATTTGTGTAAGAATAACAAAATTGGGTAAGCTACCAAGAAAAAAACAAAATTTTAAGAAAAAAAGTGAATAAAGGAAAAATTTTAACTCTAGATAAATTGTTAAAATGAGAATGGATGATGGTTAATAGATGTTATTTGTATAAGAATGCTTGTGAAAATGGTAATAATAGTAATCATATCTTTTTGAAGTACTCATTAGTTCATATTCATAGTTGAGTTTAGAAAGTTACAAATTGATACTTTCTTTATTTGAGGGTAAGACGATAATTAAGAATATGCTTGGAACAACATTCCTAAGTTGGTGTATGGTGCTTTCAAGATTGGGCTTTGAACCTAAATCTTTACAAGATCTTGTAGTACTTGGATTGGTATAACTTATGGACATTAATAAAGTTTGAAGCACCTTGATATGTTTATTTTATTTTTATTTTTAAAAATGAATCTTTCTTCTTGAAGATAATTAAAATTCTAAGCATAATCTCATTGTACTCCAAATCTTCATGGTTAAAAAACAATTAAAGATAATTTGAAGAAATTGCAAATAAACAAAGATCTAGTTCTTAATAGAGGTGAATGCTAAGAAAGAACTCATGTAGCTAAACCCATTTTGTTGGGACAAGGCTAGGATGATAATGATGACTTCAAATCTTGTTTTATTAATATGAAATTAAAATTAAAGCTAAGTTTTATTACATTTTAAGACCCATAGAATCTATTAGATAGATATTACATTTTCATGAAAAATAAAGAAAGACTATACAAATTGACCAAGCACCAATAGGACAACAAAAATACATATAATTTTTTTGCTGCAATATTAATATAATCTCTTTGAATTTGTTTTTTTAAAATAGATATAACCTTTAAAGTTATATGCACCATCTTCCACTATTGTTGCTAGCTAACATTTGTTGGGCTTTTTTTTCAATGGTCTTTTTTTTTGGTGTTGGAACCCCAAAATACTTGTCATATTGGTACACCCCAAGATATATGGTCCAATAAGAACTTTATAACTTAGCATTGCCTCCTAAAATTGAACCTATGACTTGGAGTTTTCAAATCAAAAGTCTTGCCACTAGACTAACACTTCATTGTTTACAAGGGTTTTTTTTTTCTTTTAATATTGACTTTTGGAAAGTACCTTGAAGACATACAAAGAAAAATTAGTTACACAATTAATAATATGTTGTAGTTTTTTGTAAAATGTACCCTACATCCTTGTTATCTTAGTGGTTCGAATCTTGGCTTGGTAACCTCAAGTGATATGTTTAATTTCACTAGGCTATTTAAGATTTGATGTGTTCTAGCAAGCGTGTACAAAATCGTCTATGATGTTTTATAACAAATGTTAAGTTAATTATGTTTAACTAAGTATATTAACTAATAACAATTAATTGTTGTGTCTATTCGTTCCTTGGACATGATTGTTCTGTTGTTACTAATAAGTGTTGATCTTGGTTCAATATCTATGTAGAACAATAACAATGTGTAACATTAAAACATAACATGGTGTAGAGTAACAAAGTTATTTAGTTCTATTATTTGTATCTATTCTTGTTAGTTTACGTATTTAACATGTTTGACATTATAGGGATTTAGTCTATGTACATGGTGTATCTTTGTCTCATTCTTCATAGTCCTTGTATTCTTTTTTCTTTAGAGAGAGTTTTCTCTTTTTCTTTACAAAAAACCCTTTAGTAAGAAGTGAAAACCTAGGAGGGCACTTTTGAATAAGGGCAAAGCCTCATCTTCAGAATTGGTTTTCCAGAGGAGAGGTTTTTTCAGAATTGGTTGTAAAGATAAAAACCTAAAAAGGCGTCCTCAAAACTATTGGGCTTTTTCTTTTGACTCTCTCTTCAATAATCTGATATACTCTAAATTTTGTTAATATTATTATTTGACTTTTTGGGGTCCAGCATCTTACCATTCTTTATAATCATTAAACTATTATTAATATCTTGGATCTAGTGATCTAAACATCACAAAACTTTAACATAGGCAACATTGAATTATAAAATTAAAAGAAAAAAATTCTGTAAAAAGAATTCTAAAACTAATCCAACAAATCCAGAGAGTGGAGTCTCAATGGATGCTATCATTGTATTATAATTCTTTTTTTTGCTTGGTTGTGATATGGGTTCTTTTACCTTGAAATAATCCCACCTCCAAGCTATAGATGCAAACTGAAATCTTTGTGCAAAACAATCATTTTCATTATTGTTAGTGTTGAATGGTGCTGACGTTTAAGGGTGAGAGGTCACCATTGTTTTTTCAAGGCGGAGCCAACAATGCAATTGCGACTTTGCATCTTCTTCCTGACCTTATCCCAAATATCTTTTGCATTCAAAATTGGATTTAAATTTTAGATTGACTTCTTTATCACGGTTATTACTTTTTAACGAAACTGTTACATAAAATGCCCAGACAAGTTGTCATGTACAGAGAACACCATGAATCTTGTTCATGGGTCGGAGTCGAGCCGTCGCTACGGGAGTACAGATCTATAAATAGTGATAAAAAAGAGGAAACTGAAATCACAAGAAGTAACTCTATCTTTGCAATATATTTGCGTAATGTTTGTCATAGACATATACATTTTATAATCCAACGGATTCAAACAGTCTACCTTTTCCATTTGATTATTTTATAAATCCTTCCGAACCATAAATGATCACAATCAAGAAGGTAAAATATAATATCTTCATGACTTCAGTGTCATGTTCTATCGTTTGCGGATGTGGATGTCATTGAAAACGTTTAGAATATCAAGGATTCCCAATCCCAATTGTCCTCTATGTGGTGGACAAGATGACTTTGTCCATGTATTTTGACATTGTCCCTTTTCTCAACATGTTTGGCAGTGGGCTTCCAAAGCTTTTCCATCATACAAGCTATCTCAAGAGGATGTCATATTCGGATTCTTGAATATTACGTTTACTAATCTTAATTTTTTGTGGAAAGTTATTAGGCCTACTATTTTATATTATATTTGGAAGCGAAGATGCAGTGTTCTATTTCAAAAGACAGATTATTCTAATAAATGTTTACTCACCAGGTTGGAGAAGTTGCAGATCTTTCGCCTCACCCATTTTCAACTCACATCTTAAGCATTCAAGTTCAATCTGGATAGGTTCATCTCTTGCAGCGAAAGACCTGTGTGTTCCAGTTACACTTAGCATCAGTAATCTTTCTGCAAGGAAGCTTTCCCTTTTCATTATGTAGACTCACCATTGGAACTCTCTCTATCCTTAATTGAGAGCTCTTTGCCTCATCTAATTCTATGTCATTCTATTTTGTAACAAGCCAGTATGTGTGGACATTTGGTTGTGCCCCAAGTTGGGTTTCCTCCTTTAATACTCGTTTATTTATAAGGCTTTTCTTGAGTTTCATTCACAACGCTCTATGACTTATTCAAGTTGTTGTAATTGATGCACCTTTAATTTCAATAAAACTTCTTTTCGGGTCAGACACCCCCATAGACATACATTTTATAATCCAACGGATTCAAAAAGTCTACCTTTTCCATTTGATTATTTTATAAATCCTTCCGAACCATAAATGATCACAATCAAGAAGGTAAAATATAATATCTTCATGACTTCAGTGTCATGTTCTATCGTTTGCGGATGTGGATGTCATTGAAAACGTTTAGAATATCAAGGATTCCCCGTCCCAATTGTCTTCTATGTGGTGGACAAGATGACTTTGTCCATGTATTTTGACATTGTCCCTTTTCTCAACATGTGTGGCAGTGGGCTTCCAAAGCTTTTCCATCATACAAGCTATCTCAAGAAGATGTCATATTCGGATTCTTGAATATTACTTTTGCTAATCTTAATTTTCTGTGGAAAGTTACTAGGCCTACTATTTTATATTATATTTGGAAGCGAAGATGCAATGTTCTATTTCAAAAGACAGATTATTCTAATAAATGTTTACTCACCAGGTTGGAGAAGTTGTAGATCTTTCACCTCACCCATTTTCAACTCACATCTTAAGCATTCAAGTTCAATCTGGACAGGTTCATCTCTTGCAGCTATGGGAAAGACCTGTGTGTTCCAGTTACACTTAGCATCAGTAATCTTTCTGCAAGGAAGCTTTCCCTTTTCATTATGTAGAGTCACCATTGGAACTCTCTCTATCCTTAATTGAGAGCTCTTTGCCTCATCTAATTCTATGTCATTCTATTTTGTAACAAGCGAGTATGTGTGGACATTTGGTTGTGCCCCAAGTTGGGTTTCCTCCTTTAATACTCGTTTATTTATAAGGCTTTTCTTGAGTTTCATTCACAACGCTCTATGACTTATTCAAGTTGTTGTAATTGATGCACCTTTAATTTCAATAAAACTTCTTTTCGGGTCAGACACCCCCATAGACATATACATTTTATAATCAACGGATTCAAAAAGTCTACCTTTTCCATTTGATTATTTTATAAATCCTTCCTAACCATAAATGATCACAATCAGGAAGGTAAAATATATCTTCATGGCTTTTCACTGGTCAGTGTCGTGTTCTATCGTTTGCGGATGTGGATGTCATTGATTCCTAAGTCTATTACCAGAATTACGTCATTACGTCCTTCAAAGAGGTGAAATATCAGGCCTACTTGTAGCCACGTTTTTGCTCCACAGTACACAGCACGCAGACAAAAACGAAAAACAAGGTTGAAAATGCATCCACCGCATCACTTCCTGTTCGGACCTGAAACAGACAAATTTTTTTTCTGTGGACAGGTAAGACTCCTTGATGCATGCCTTGAAAATTACTGTAATTTCCACCTAAACCGAGTTGACAGATTAGATGCTCTCGCTTAAAGCAGGCCTGTGCTTTTCATATAAACCAAGACCAAATTGAGAAATGGACACAGAAATGTATTAAAAAATTTGGCAATGTTAAGGACAGGTACTGCACTTAACCTACTTTATGTCCGCGAAAGTAATAAAAAGAAAAATTCGAGCAGCCTCCGTGTTAGTGGCAAAGCTATCAAATTTACAGGAATCGAAAATGGATGTTTTCATGTTCTCCGATTTGATTTAAGATCTTGACGAGGATGAAAAGTTGTTCCCGTTGTAGCGGCTAACAGAGCAATACTTCGATAATGATAAAGAAAGTGGAGATGCGGAAAAGGTTTTCAAAATGGAGTGATTACGAATTTGATAATAGGGAACCAGAGGGTTTGAAAATATTTTCAGTGTAGAACTGTGAAAAATCTGGATTAACAATGCAAAACTTAAATAATGATGGTCACCGGAACAGTGATTTGGAAGTATCTGGACGACTCGGAGTTATTTGGAACCGGATCTGCAAGTTCTGCAACGCAATGCATGTCAGAGCGAGGAGGAGGGTCCCATTTTGCACGGGCATGGCACATGAGCGCTCAGTAACATGGCATTGTGGCGCAACTGTGTGGTTTAAAACCCTAGGAGGTTTCACAATTTTCAACTGAGCTCGTTCACACTCCAGCATGAGGCCGGAGCGCAGAAAACGAGCAGGTGAGCCGGTGTAGGACAGCGGGTTAAGGAAGAGGAGGAGAGGCGAGCAGATATTGGCCGTTGTAGGAGAACGTGATAAGGAGGAGGAGAAGGAGCTGAGCTTAGCCCTGAGTGAAAATGATTGGGGTTCTGCCGCAGATTCTGGATGCTATGCACAGCTGGTTCACTCCGCCGGTGCTATTTCTGCTGCTTAATCTCGTCATCGGCACCATCGCCTTTACTTCTGGCCTTCGCAGCAGCCATGGCGCTGCCGCGAAGACTTCTCCCGCCGTGACAGAGCACGTTTCTGAGGCCGCCGTGAGCAATGCCGTTGCTGCGGACACTCCGGATTCAATGTTCAAGCGAGGCGCATCGATTCTGTCTCGGCTGCGATCTTCCAAGGCCGAGAGCAATGGCGTTTCGGAGGAAACCGAAGCGGAGAATATTCTAGATGAACCGAAATGCCAAACATTGTACGGGAACATCTTCACTACCGAAGAAGCAGAGGTAGGATTTGCAGTGAAGGAAGAGGTAGGGTTTGCAGGGAATGTGAAGGCGGAAAATGAAGAGGTAGCTTTTGCAGAAAAAACACAGGTAGAGTTTGACGTTGAGGCTGAGCCTGAGGCAAAGCTTGAAACTGAAACAGAGGAGTTCGGAGGACATGTTACGAAGAAGCGCGAAGGCTTTGGACGCAGCAAGTCGGATACTTCGCCGAGGGGAGCTCTAAAGCCGCCGAAGCTGCCGAGCAAGCTCAAGAAGTCTGGAACAGTGGATTCAGCTTTTGGCCACTACGTGGTGCCCCCGCCGGTGGATTCTCACGAGGACGGCGGCGATGGCGAAGGCGACGATGAGGTTAACGCCAAGGCCGACGATTTCATCAACAACTTCAAGCAGCAGCTACGTCTGCAGCGACTCGAGTCCATCGTGCGCTACAAGGAGATGCTGAACCGCTCCGCAAAGTAATAACTGTTTTTTTTTTCCGGTTTCTGTTGTCATTGAACTATTTTGCGAAAACATTCTCATGACAAGCAAAATGCACCTGCGCATTTGTGCTTGCGAACTGTGTTTATCGCGGTTGTCTGTGTTTTGTCTCTTGTTTTGGACACATGCTCGTGGTATAAAGATATTCAGTGTATTTCGCCGCTGGCGTTGAGCTTAGATTGCTTTCTCTTTGTGGATCCATCGATCGTTTTGGAAGGGGCTCCTGTCCAGTTAATAATCAAGCAAGCAACTGATGTGCATCTTTTACTATAGTGGTCTGTTTAACAAGAACCGTGATCATACTGAAAATGATGATTGTGAGATGTTATCTTTTCTTTGCGCTGATACAATTTTGCTATAGCTCTGATGTGTCCGCAACACAATTCTATTAATTTCTTCTCGATCCTGATCTATTTGTGCCCTACATTCCGGCTGTTACACCTGCAGCCAAATCATTCTGTAGTTAGGCATCGTTTATTTCGGAAAATTATTTTGAAAACGAAATGCATGATTAGATTCATCCTCCATTAATCTTCCAAGTGAAACGGTGAGGTTTAAGATTTCAAGGCAGCATTTCTGTAACATGTGCACGACGGAGTCTGCAATGGCGGGACCGATAATTACTTAACGACCGAGCATTTGAGCAAAGGACTTTCACTCCTGTGGCGGCCCGTGACTTGCAGGCTCCGTTCCGAAAGTTTCAGATACATTTTCAGCATGTTAGTGCATATCACAAATGGAATGCAGATTGCAAGGAAGCCAATCATATCTATGCGGAAATGGCGCTGAAGCAAGTCATTCTAGCGGTGAAGAGCGAAGGCAAAAACCAGAGCCATGCTGCATAGGGAGTAGAGCTCGAAATTATTTCACAAACAAGGGACACAGTATGAGAGGCAGAGAGAGAGACACAGTATGAGAGGCAGAGAGAGAGAGAGAGAGGGGTATCGATGGAGAGCTGAAGAGAGGGAAAACTGAGAAGGAAGTCAGAAGAGGCAGAGCTTGCCTGGTTGTGGCATGTGGCCCGGCCTGTGTCTGGTGTGCTGTGCTGTGTTTACACGGGAATCTTTGGCAAAGTGTTTTGGATCCACTGCCAATTGAATTGAATTGGGACGAATCCAACGACAACGTGACATCCAAAACCAGATGACGACGTCGGTAATGGCTGTGGGGCCGCGTCTACGTCAGACATTAATGGCGCCTCTGCATTTGCATGGTGGGGGTGCACGAAATCCCAACGATTGGGAAGACATTGACAGAGAAAACAGGGCGGATCTTTCACGGACGGACCCATTACAGCACAGCACAGCAGAGACTGAGCAGAGACTGAGTAGAGTAGAGTAGAATAGAGCAGACTGTATGACATTTGTTTTGTTGGCTGTGTCGTGTCGCACTTTTGCTGCTGCCGTTGTTTCTTTGTGGCGTGCCTGCAATTTTGCTCCTCCCTTGTGGGAGCGCAAGCATGGAGGCCCTCGCAGCGCAGCTTTGTAGGTGAGTTACATATGTTCGTTACGTTTACTTGGTATTAGATTTTTCTTTTTGAAGACATTTTTCCTTATTTAGAGTCGACGGATTCTTGGTTGAGTTTCTTTTGTTGTGAAGCTCAAACCTTTGGTGCCACTTAGAAGCATCTTGAAAAGATGGGCGCCATTTTTCGGTGATGTGGAGAGTTTCATTATTGGATGCAATTTTCTTCCCTCGTTAAAATACACCATTGCCAAGTATCTTTTTGTTAAACTAGTTTTGAAACTTATCCCTTAATAATACTTGTATTGTGGCCAACGTCATGACATGACAACCCTTTACAATGAAAGGTTTGAAACGTGGTACCTTTGGGTGAGGGTGTCTAATCAAGAACCAAAACCAAATACCTATATATGCTAATTAGCATACTCAGAAATTGTGACTTGTAAACCGATGAACCATACAAATACAAGCGTACACATGATTCGGTCGAATTCCAAGGACTAGGTGCTTATGCGCTTTTACAGAAGAACCCAGGCGGGTTAGTCAATTGTTGTTTTTCCAAGCTTACTTGTATAGCGCGATTGTATAGTTAAGTAAATTTGAGGTATATGATTTTTATATATTTTTTGATATTTTATGTTTTGGTGCTACAAAGGGAGAAGTGACTAATTAACTAATTTAATTTAGTTAATTGACTATGCTCTAGCTAATCCTAACACCAGCATCCGTTTTCACTTGCCGTTCACATCTTGAACTAGTGCAACACTATTAGGATTATCAACACTAATTGTTACTAGGTTACCAAGTGTTTTACGCATGCTCGAAGTGGTCGTACTGAATGTGCTTACTTGGGAGAGTTGACAAGGTGAGAGAGAGAGAATATTAATTGATTAAGGAAAGTATTAAATAACTGTAAATAACATTAAATAAGCGATTTTGAATACTGCAAAGTTTATCACAAAGTTCGTCTTTATTTCTAGTCACTAGGTGTGCTCACGTACACAATGTTCGAATAAAGATTTGTTCGCTTTATGATTCCTACTGCGGGCATCCAGAAACAATTCTAACTCTGAGAAGGAAAAAAGGCAAGAGTTCGGGTAAGGAACTAAGATTAATTAACTAACTATTGCCAAACCAAGTGCGTCTGTCTCTTATTTATAGGTGACAAGATAGGCCTCGATATCGAATGTCTGATATTGTTTGGAAGGTTTTGATATCGCGTACTTGATATCGCGGCCTTGATATTGCGGTTCATCATACCCTCACGACTAATTGAAAACTCGTTCTTGAGTTCCTTACAAAATATTGGGAAGGTATGGGATTATTGATTAAATGAGAACTGACAGTAATAGGGAATAATAGACTCAAAGTGCTTGGTGAATGAATCAACAAACATATTACAACATTGGTGTTCACGCCTATTGTGGTGAACACTATACATAGATAACATCTAGACCCTCATCTGATAGCATGAAGAGAAAGAGAGAGAGAAAAGAAAATGAGGTGCGTTGCTGCTGATGTCAAAGATGTGCATTCCGTTGTTCATCCATAGCCATATGACCAAACTTGGTCCTTGTGTAAACGCTGCAGCTCTAGGCCAACTCGAGTGCTTCCTCCTATCCTAGTTCATTGTTTGTGTAGTCGTCATCTGCACACAACATAGTCATGAATTAGCAAGGATAATTAAGCCATAATGCAGTTAATACCTTACCTCGATATAAGCACATTGGCTGGGTTGTGGGTATGGTAGATATTGGGTTAGAGGTTTTTAACTGATAACTACCCAAGGTGTAGAGGTGAGATAGTTAACTGAATGAAAAATTTTGTGACAAGGCCCCACGACTAAGAGTGAACCTTCGGTAGCGATAGGGTGGAAAAATTGAAGGAACAATGAAGATGAGGGAAATAACAACAGTGAAGTCAATAAAACGGATGTCATGGATGGGGATGAAACGAGAAATGGTTGATTGCAAAGAATGTTTAAGGAAAAGAACTTAACAATTGCACCAAAAAGGAATGCTAGTGGGTCCTTCTCAAAGCAAGCTCATACCTTTTATGCCCTAATAGACCTGGAAACCAAAGAGTTCGTAGGCTCTCAGAATGACATATGGAAACAATGGTTAAGAACTTACCCATAAGAGTTTACCAAAGACTAACAATGTGCCAACCAAGACATAGACTAATTATAAAACTAGCAATGAGGTGGAATATGGAAAGAAATATGGAGGGAGAGGAGGAAATGGAATGGAATCCCAAGAGCAAGGTTGTGTAGAGTCCCTTGTGTAGAGCAAGGTCACTCGATGAACGCATTCTTGTTGCTTCTATTCATCGAGTCACCACCATTCTAAGGAGAGAAAAATAGGAAAGTAGGAAGTAAGAAAGGGCCTTAGTTAGAGGAAACCTTCAGGCATGGGTAACATGTTTTTCCAGTGCCATAACCAGTGTTTGCAGCCCATGTTTCTTTATTATGTCTAAGGGGTGTGCTTTGAATTCCCACTAGATTTTTTTATGCGTGAGAACCATACCATGCAAAGACTTATTTAGATTCATTCAACTTTCTGATATTTGGTCAATAGCAGAATGACAGAAGACTCATGAACAGCATCCAAGTACCCAAGAGAATTGCTAGCACAAGTGTGTTGAATCTCCTTGAAGTCACATCCTTTTCAACCATTGAGTCCTTGGTTTGAAGAATACCAAGTCACCAATTCATTAATAAGTTTTTCTTAAAAAAGGGGGACAATATACTTTCAAACAAAGGGGAACCATAAAATCAAATGGATGAATGGATGACGTGGACTCATTGCCTGTTTTATCAAAAGAAACTATATCTTAGTATCAATATTCAAAATTAAAGGTAAAAACCAAACATTAGCAATCAACATTATTATAGTCCAACCCATCATCATGAGCACTTATTATATGACGAATGAAAGTAAATCAAATAAAGAAATAGTAAAAATGTAAACAATGGTGTAAAACAAAAATAAGTAAAATTGAAAAGATGTGTAAAACAAAAATGTGTAAAACAAAAATACAAAAAGAGCTTAGGGTTTAGAATGGTTAGCATTGGTGGCCATCTCCCCCATGACTGAGTTGGAAGAAGGATATCCGAAATAATGAGCAAGGTTGTCCACCAACAGAGGTAGTATGGATATTGGCTGTTCTAAGCTCATGAAAAGGTTTGGTTTGTTAGATGTTAACCAACAATTTCTTATCCAGGCTCTCAGGTTTGTAAATTATCATGGCTCTTGAAGGAAAAGTTGCATGAATAATATAAGGTCCTTCTCATAGCATTTGAAATTTAGTACATTGTGGCACGTGTGTGGGATTCCAATAAAGAACCTTATCTCTTGGTTGGTACTTAACTTTTCTAATTTTTAGGTTATGACGTCGTTTATTAAAAGCCTTACGTAATTTATTAGATGATAGGGTGACTAATTAGTTATCATCTAGCAGGTTAAGGGTCATTAATCGTTCTTTATGTGCTAGATTAAGGTCAAGGTTGAGATCACACACCGTAAATAGTGTATAGAGTTTTGCTTGAATAGGAAGCATTGAGAGATTTTCGTACACTAACTCATAGGGAGAGTATCCTATAGGGAGTTTCCATGTGGAGTGGTATGCCCAAAGAGCATCATTCAGTTTTGTGCTCCAGTCTTGCCTATACTTGCTAATGGTTCTTGTTAATATTTTCGTAATCTCCCTATTGGTTACTTCGGCTTGACCATTCACTTGAGGGTGGTATGGTGTAGTCAGTTTGTGTTCAACTCCTAAGCGTTGCATCAACTTTTGAAAAGTCGCACCTGTAAAATGTGTACCATTATCCAGAATAAGTGCACGAGGCACACCAAACCTGTTAACGATTTGTTGTTTAACAAATCGTGCAATGGTAGACAATGTACAGTCCATAACAACAGTTGCTTCTGCCCATTTTGTAAAGTAGTCAACGACAATGACAATGTAAGATTTTCCATTGAACATTGGTGTAATAGGCCCCATAAAATCAATTCCCCATATGTCAAAGGGTTCCAAAGGTTGAATCCATTGTTGTGGATCTTCCATCCTAGCAGTCATTTCCCCATCACGTTGGCAGCACTCACAAGATTGGACAAAATGATGAGTGTCCTGGAATAATGTAGCCCAATAATATCCTACAAGCAAGATTTTAATGGCTATTCATCTCCTAGCATAATGACCTCCACAAGGATCCTCATGAGCATCTTGGAGAACTCGTAATTGATCTACATCGGGAACACACCATCGAACCAAGCCATTAGGACATACCTTATAAAGGTGTCCATTAATTTCCATGAAATATTTGGCTCGGTGAAGAAACTACTATTTCTTTTTAGCGTCCAACTCTTGTGGTGTTTCTTGTGTAAGGAGATAGGTAAGAATGCTACTATATTAATTTATTTTCGTGGTTAATTGATTATTTACTACACCTGCAAAGAGAAATTTATCAGGAAAGTGATCAGAAAGCAGATATTCATCCTCTTTGTTGTCCCATTTTAACCGAGATAAATGATCAGCAACAATGTTCTCGGTGCCTTTACGATCTATCATCGTAAGATTGAACTCTTGTAGGATTAAAAGCCATCGTATGATGCGAGGGCTCATCGTTGGTTTATTCAGCAAGAACCGAATTGCACTATGGTTTGTGTGTACAAATACCTTATAGCCCAATACATAGTGCCTGAACTTATCTAGTGTAAACACCGCAGTCATTAATTCCTTTTCCATTGTGGTGTAATTGAGTTGTGCATCAGCAATACTTCAACTTGCATAGTGAATGTAATAGGGTCATTTTTGGTCATCTAACTATGTAAGTACAGCTCCTAAAGCAAAGTTGGATGCGTTAGTCCTTATATGGAATGGTCTGGACTAGTTAGGAGCTTGTAGAATAGGTGTTTCTACAAGCTTCTGTTTTAAAATTTGAAAAGCTAACTTACATTCTCTAGTCCATTCGAAAGGTACATCCTTTTTCGTTAGTTTAACCAATGGTTTTACAACCCTTGAAAAGTTCTCTATGAATCTTCTATAATAGCTAGTGTGTCTAAGGAATGATCAGATGTCTTTTACAGTTTTAGGTTAGTGTGTGATTTCTTGGATAACTTTAATCTTTTTGGGGTCTACCTCTATCCCTATTTGTGAAATCTTATGCCCTAATACTATGCCTTCTTGGACCATTAAATGGATTTTTTGCCAGTTGAGCCTTAAATTAGTTTCAACACATCGTTTTAGTACTTGCTCTAATCGGTCCAATGCTTGATCGAAGTTCACTCTGTAGGTGGAGAAATCATCCATGAAGACCTCTATACCATTCCCTATTTACTGCAGAAAGATACTTAAAACCAAACATTGAAACGTTGCAGGAGCATTACACAAGCCAAACGACATCTGGTTATATGAAAATGTCCCCCAAGGACTTGTGAACGTGGTCTTGGCTTAGTCTTCTGGTGTTATTTGGATTTGGTTGTATCCACTGTATCCATCCAGAAAACTATAGTAGCGATGCCCTACAATGGTGTCTAAGACCTAGTTGATGAATGGAAATGGAAAGTGGTCTTTGAATGTTGCCATGTTTAGTAGCCTAAAGTCTATAGACACCCTCCATTTACCTCCCTTTTTGGGCACAATAACTAATGGACTAACCCATTCGCTATCAGCAATGGGGTAGATGAACCCAACTTTTAGAAGTTATTCAATTTCTTCTTTAACCACTTTCTTCAACTTTGGGTTCAATCGCCTCTACGGTTGTCATTGAGGCTTCATGGAGGGGTCAGTGTAAATCCTATGTTAGCATATCCTAGGGTCTATTTCAGTCAATTTGGGATATGACCAAGCGAAGGCCTTCAACCATTTGTTCACCATTTTCAGCAGTCTCTCTTTTTGTTGAGGAGCAAGCCTAGCATTAATAATTACCAATTTTCCATTTTTGAGAAATGTATGCTCCATATCGGTGGGCAACGGTTTTAACTCAAGGGGCTCTTGCTTAAAGTTGTCAGGGATTTCCACTTTCCCCAGTTGATATTTTCAATGTCAAGACTTGGAAGTTGGCAATGAACTTGCTCTAATGTGTCTATGCTATTAATGTAAGCGTAAGTCAAACCCTCAGTTGGTTCCATGCATATAGTTGAGTTGCTCTCTTGGTCAGCTATCAGCCATTGGGTGCCTTCTTGTCTTGTGGTTGTTGCATATAGGCATCTTTGTATGTTAGTTACTTGTGCACACTAGTTGCATGCAGGCAATGTTAAATGTTGTACAAACCAGGACTTTTGCACCCGACTACACCTTGTATCACTATATGCGATGACGGAACTTTTTTCTTCTCGATCTTTCCAAACGTATTTTCCTTTGATATTTCTAGGGAAAGATCTCGTATTCCTAGGCGTGCATCGATTGTGCTTAGCCATGCTCTTCCTATTATGATAAGGAAGTTCCCCTTACAGTTGTTGACTTGAATCACTAGAAAGTTGGCTAGATATGACCATCCAGAAACAATGGTAACAATGTCCTCCACTAGTCCTAATGGGACATCGATGGATTGGTCGGCCACCTCTAAACGAATGTTACTCTTTTTTAGTGGAGGTAGGTTCTAGGCTTTGTACATTTCTTGAGAGATTAAGTTGACACCAGAACCTGAATCCCAAAGAGCCTTGCAAGGTTCATTTCTAGAAATTTGTAAATATATAAGAGGACTCCCAGGATTAGAGAATTTCTTAGGAAGATGGCCAGCCTTAATCTAATAGGTAATGGCATGCGTCAACATGACCATGTGCATTGAATGTGGCCTTTGGTTTGAAGGGAGTTCCGAAGTCTCGAATGATGATGAGGCATTTGGACAGTTAGCTGCTTGTGGCTGTAAGGACTTGGTTGGAATGTTGGTTCTAAAGAAAGGTCTCTTCTTTGTGCGATTGCCTGAACCAATAGTAGGGTGAGGATTAACAGCCCTTGTAGTGTTATATTGCTACGGTTGGGCAGGGAGCTCACCCTGCATGATTGGAGTATGTGGTAATGGAGTTAAGGGTGGAAGAGATGTAGCCAGATGAGAAGGATAATATGTTTGTGGGACATCACCCCTAGGAGAAGGAGTTCTATAATACTTATGGGTTTGGTAGTAAGGTTGGGGAGTAATGTGACTAGTAGAGTCACGTGGAGAGATTGGCTATTGCACATAGTATCCATATGGGTCAGATTGACGGTAAGAGTACCGTTGACATGGTGGTGGCATTCCCCATGATTGTGGGTGCTGCCACTATTGATACTGCTCATTTGGTTGTGGTGGAGTTCCACTTGGATAATACATCAAAGGTTGGAGGAACTGCCTTGGGTTACCTTGGTGATAAGGTAACCTTTGGGGTGTTTGCCTTCTGCCTTTGGGGTGTTTGCCTTCTGTTTAATCGTGGGTTGAGTGCATACACCCCAGATTCCTGTAGATGTGAGATTACAGGGCAACATCCTTTAGGATGGTCATATTGACATATCTCACATCCACCATCATTTTCTGTATCCGAATCCACAACCTCTTTGATAATGGCAACTTTGCCCTTACCTTTGTTACTTGCATATTCAACTTCTCTTTTTTTTCTCTTTTCTCGATCACTACCTTCCTCTCTAGACTCCTCTACTATTTTGAGAATTGTTTGAAATCTATTATCAATGGAGTCCCACATTTGGTCCACCTTTGCCGATATTTCCAATGTAAGTTTTTGAATGGGCAAGGTTTTCCTATTCACCATCTCTTCAAGTGGTGACTCTTCTTCATCATCACAAAATCTAACTCCCTTATTTCGGAGGGAGGGAAGAATCTTCCACACACTCTCTCTTCCTTAAATCACCTTCTTCTTTAGCAACTTGCTCCAACAATCTTTGTACTTGATGGACCCTAAGCTCAAATAGCCTTCCTTGGGCATGAGTTCCAAGGGTTCTTTGCATTTCGTGCCTAAGCCCATCTACGAGATGACATAGTTATTCTCTTTGCGAGTAACCATGGCCTTGGTAACAATGTAATAGTGCATAATATCAACCCATGGTAGCATCCAAGGGTTCATTTCTTCCTTGTTTCTATCCTTGGATTTACTTTCGTGGGTTGAACACTCATGAGTACGTCTGATACTTATCATTGAATAGTTCTAACATGGTACTCCATCAACGAATGGACTCTGGTTCTAAGGACCGATGCCAGCTTTCTGCTTCCTTGATTAGTCTCCGTGGAAACAACTTGAGTTTTTGCCACTTGTTTTCTATGTTTTGCAAGGCACATGCATTGTGAAATGCTTGCAAATGATTTTGAGGATTAGCGTTGTATTCTCCTTCAAATTGTGGGATATTGTTCATGTTCAATCTTTTGATCCTACTATCTTTTTGGTGCCTTGTTGGGATTCTAACAGCCTCAGTTATATCTAACATCCTTCGGGTAGTGAGTAGGGGTTCATCGTGATTGTACTGGCTATGGCATCTATGATGCCTATGTTGTTCCCTACTCTCCCTCCTTTCATGATGAGTTTCTCTAGAATGCCCTCATCCCCTTTCTCGGCTGCTTTGTTTATGATTTCCATTTCGCTTACCATTATCCTTAGGATCTTTCTCCTTATGACTGCGTGCAGATCCTAAAGGAGAGGGTGAAGGTGAAGAAGAAGGAGGACCATCACCATGATGGTGCCTACTTTCTTCTCTTTAGTGGTCACGATCTCGATCATGATTATGATCAAAATGTCCATCTTTGTTATGTGTTTGTGTTCCTTTTTCAGACCCTTTATGTTCGTTGATACCAGAATCCGGGTTATGGATAGTTGAGTGAAGATTTTGATGCACCACCCCTTGATCAAAGTTAATAGGAGGAAAATCATTGTGTGGGAGAATTTTTGAGGTAGGTTCACCACCCTCATTTTCACTTATGACATACAAGACATTCTGAGACAACTTCCCCTTCATGGATTTATGACGTCTCTCCTGTTGGAGATCCCTTTGACGTTGTGCCTTCATGGGTTGATACTCTCTCGAGTTGTGATCATGCACAACGTACTCTGCTTGTAAGTGCTGCATACCAATTCCTGTGAGATCATGAAGGAGCATGCCCAGGACTGAGCGATTAGGAGGTAACACTATGTTACCTTCTAAATCACGTGAACGCAGTTGTTCATCCTGGTTGAGGATAACGGTAAAGTTTGGTATATACTCATCAGGATGAACGTATACCACATGAGACTATTGAGAGACTGGTGGATTATCACGTGTCCTATGCCTTCGATTGTTCCCTGTATCGGACCTAGGTGGTGAAACACTCTTGTAAGAAGAAGGAGACATAATTGTCTATTTAGTGTGCAATACTTTTCGTTTTACTAATTGTAAGATAATCAACCCTAAGGGTTTGTTCCAATGATGTGAAGATTTCCTAAGTTCTAGCTAGTGCACAAATAACAAAGTCCTTGACAATGGTGCCAGTGATGAGTGGGAAGGTATCCCTATGCTCAACCATACAAATACGAGTGTACATGCATGATCCGGTTGAATTCCAAGGACTAGGTGCTTATGCGCCTTTACAGAACCTGGGCGGGTTAGTTAATTGTTGTCTTCCCAAGCTTACTTCTATAGCGTGATTGTATGGTTAAGTAAACTTGAGGTATATGATTTTTATATATTTTTTGATGTTTTATGTCTTGGTGCTACAAAGGAAGAAATGACTAATTAAGTAACTAATTTAATTTAACTAATCGACTATGCTCTAACTAGTCCTAACACTAGCATCCGTTCTGACTTGCCGTCCACATCCTGAACTAGTGCAACACTACTAGGATTACCAAACGCTAATCATTACTGGGTTACCAAGTGTTCCATGCATGCTCGAAGTGGTCATATTGAGTGTGCTTACTTGGGAGAGTTAACAAGGTGAGAGAGAGAACATTAATTAACTAAGGAATGCATTAAATAACTGTAAATAACATTAAATAAGTGATTTTGAATACTGCAAGGTTTATCACAAAGTTTGTATTTATTTCTAGCCACAAGGTGTGCTCAGGTACACAATGTTCGAATAAAGATCTGTTCGCTTTATGACTCCTACTACAGGCACTTAGAAATAATTCTAACTCTGAGAAGGAAAAAAGGCAAGAGTATAGGTAAGGAACTAAGACTAATTAACTAACTATTGCCAAACCAAGTGCACTTGCCTCTTATTTATAGGTGACAAGATAGGCCTCGATATTGGATGTTTAATATCGCTTGGAAGGCTTCGATATCACGTACCCGATATCGTGGCTCATCATAAACTATATGTATTCTAACCAATTAAGTAATGTCATTGCTTTGAAGAGCATTACTCAACACTAATTTTGATTCCCAAAGTCAACTCTTTTAAAGCAAACTCAAGATGGACTACATATCAATGTGTCCATCTCAATATATTCAAGAACTTACATGATGAGCGATGAGTATATCCTACACCCAACCATATAAATCACAAGCGTCCATTAGCAATTTGGTCGAATTTTGTAGACTCTAGTTTTTTAAATGCACCTCATTTAGGTAGTGAATCTAAGGATGTAATTGTTGTCTTCTTGATTCCACTTGTGTAAGTAAAAGTGTATGGTTAAGTGTAACCAAGGCACATGATTTGTATAATTTTATATTTTCATTTATTTTAGCCTAAGTGCAAAACAAGGTGATTAAGTATTAGTTAATCTAATAACTATCTAATGCCTTAAGTTATTTTCTAACACAAGTATCCCGTCCCACTTGTTGTACACATCCTGAATGCGTTACAACCTTGTTGAGTTACTAACACTATTGGCATTACCAAGCATTAATATTATGCTCAAGGTGATCATACTTATGTGTATTAATTAATTATATTTAATTAAGTAAGGACATGGAAGTAAATTGCATGAATAGTAAAGTTCATTAAAATAAACATTAAACTATTTTTAAATGCTGCAAGTTGTTTTAAGAAGTTTGTCTTTATTGTTGTCACATCAAAGTGTTCAGGTATATTAATGTTCAAATAAGGATCCATATATTTCATGACTCCTACTGTGGGTACTTAGAAAATATTATAATTGTCACGGAAAAAAATTGCAAGAATTTTCCTAAGCTATTGACTAACCAATGTCATAAATGTGGTGGGTGCATGCATTTATATAGGCAAACTCAAACCCAACATTGATGCATATGCATCAACAGGGATGCATCGACGAGGCCCATCAATCATGATTCGTCATACATCCACAAATGACTGCAAATCATCCTTGAGTGACAAAAAAGAGGATCAAGCTTTTTACCAAATTTGGGAACATATGGAATCATCGACCAACTGACTAACTCAAAAATTGACACTAAGTGCCCAAGTGTACAGATTAACAATGATTACAAATAGGGATGTTCATGAAAACAAAATTAAATACCTTTACAAAAATTGATAGTTGGAACACCTTTGATGACTTAAAACGAGAAGAAGATCAAACGGTCTTAGGAGGTGGAGGCTTCTAAGGTGTTGAAGGACCTTTCCCAACCTTCAGTGCACGTGGTGATTGAGGCTGAGGTGATTGTGGCTATCTTGCTACAGCTACTACTTTTGATGGAAGATGAAAACCATCTAGTAATGCTTTCATCTTCTCATCCTTGGTCTATGAATTGTACATAGTCCATGTGGCATCGTTGATGTGAGTTATTATGGGAACATCCCACAAACAAGGCATGACCAAGAACAACTCTTTGACATTCATGAACCAGGCAACAAATTATTTGCATTCGATGTCGAACGATTTGATAGAATTTTGCAGCTTCTAGTAGTTGTTCATTCTCTTGGCTATTTTCTCTACGACTGATCATTGATCTATGAAGCGCATGCAAAGAACTTTAAACTCAACATTAGCTGTTTCTAGATTTCGCTTCATGTCTTTGTGGTGCTTGAACTCTACCTTGTACAAGACGTAAGAGTTGGTCAGTTACTTCTCTAGTTATAACCTTGGCCTTTCAGTAGTTAGCATTGCTAAGTTTGCACACTAAATATTTGCATATTTCATGTATTTTGTCATCTCCTCAATCTGGAATTCCTTTAGGTGTATTATGGCTTTGTTATACGTGTTGAGTCCATCAAAGATGGGCTACCACACATTGCCTTCTTATTGGAGTTGTTAGAGGGTCTCGTTCATCTTCGCCTTAGCTAGTTGGATTTCTTTTTGATCGACTTCCTTGAGAAGCCTAACCTAGTCTCTATAGTGATTCTTTACATATTCGAACTTTAGGACCTCATTCTTTTAGGTAGCTATTTCAATGGATGATTTTTGGTGAAGCATGCAAACTTCCTTCATCGAGAAATTTTGAGTTTTAGTAGCCAACCTCCTCAAGTTCATGGTCACCTTGGCAAGCTGCTCCTACTACTATTGTAAATATTCCACCATTTATTATTTTTGGATCTCAACATTCGATAGGCAATAATTATCTTTGGTTAGACCTACGTTCTCTTTGCGGACTTTTGATAAGTCCTTCTTAGTGTTGTAGGCTATGGCCTTCGAGAGAAACACGTCAAAGATTACTTCCTCCTTTGCTCTCTTAGCCTCTTTTAGTTTGTTTTAAAGCTATAGGAAAGCTTCATCTCTTGTTATGGCCTAGTTGAGAGTGGTGGGATCAACTAGCTAGGCTCTTCACTTTGCAACCTTGGTAGCTAACTATTGGTTCTTGGATGTGTTTGCCTCAAGTTGGGCATTGGCAATGATGAGCTTGCTCATAGCTTCTAGTAGTGCCAATTGGATGGTAGTGATGCTATATAGAATATCAAAGACCTCCAAAAGTAGTTGCTCGGTTCCTACCAGTAAGTCTAGCAGTTCATCATGCTAGGTTGCTCTAAGCCTTCCATTAGCTACTCCTGTGGATGTCTGCATGTCCTTGAGTGCAGCAATATCTGGCATGGCAGTCGCATGAGCATTCAATGCTTCCACCACATGATCAGCCATCATCTTTACCGCTGTCTCCTACCCTTGGTATTGCATCACCAAGATAGTTGCCCCTTTGCCCTCGTTTAGGTGCACCAAGAAGGTGGTTGCATTCCTATAAATCTCTAGGAATTATTATTGTTCTGGGAGGGATATCATCACTTCCTGGGGTGCTTGGATTTGACCTTGTGGGTGCTTGCATCCTTTGGGCAATGAACAACAACATAGTCTTCTCTAGCTAGCTGATAGTGCATGTAACCACATTGAGATGGCTCAACACTGGCTAGTAGACTAATGAGTTACCACCACTCAGTCTTATTTGTTGTTGCTGTAAGAGTTGCTTACAGAACTTGTGCATGTGCTCAATGACAACATGAGCCTCCGGTGCTGTTTCTTCTTGAGTAAGTGGTGGTGATGGTTGCCCCTCTTCTTACAACTTAGTGGCTACCTTATCCTTTATCATCTCCTACCAAGAGGTAGTAGGAGCATGATGAAGAGTGTTATTGGCATAGCAGGCTATGCCTTCCCTTTTGCATAATTTCTTGATTAGGTATAGAAAGGGGAGTGTCTTCCTTCCATGATCATTTTCTTTGAAGTGCTTCTTCATTTCGAGGAATATGAGTTGTAGGAGTTTGATAGGGAATTTCCCACTTAGAGTGGCACACACATAGGCAAAGAAGATAGTGATTTTTCTTGGCCTCATTGTTGGGTTGAGGTGATAGGTTGTAATTTTGAAATAGGCCTTCTTTGCCTTAGTGAGTGCATCATACTCCTTACGATTCACTCCATAACACTGTTAGATCCACTCTTTCTTCACTTCTGGGTTCGCCTGCGTTGGGATTTCCACCAAAGTTACCCCAGTATCCAAAAATCCAAGGGCCTCTACAATGGCCTCCATATAGTAGGACACACTAATGTCTTTTATTTTTATCATGGTGTTGACTTGCGTATTTTTCCAAAAGAGGTATGTTTTCCCCATGTACCATTCCCCACTAGAAGTAATGATGGGCCACATGAGAGATCCTTGAAGTTGTGTTTTGACCTCTTCTGGCATCAAGTCCAAGAAAGGACCAAAGTTAAGTTCTTGAAGAATTGAACCTTTGATCTTCTTGCTGTTAATTTTCCTTAGGAAAGCTTCTATCAAAGTGACTTCGAGGTTTTCTCTAGGGCTAGGAACCTCATCTTGTTATAATCGATTAGTCTTAGCTGTGGGAATCTATCAAACAAATTCCACTCTGGGCCTTTTTCGAAGAGGTCCCATTGCATGTGTTTTTGCTGCTTCTTCGTAGGGATGCTGTGGCTACTGGTCCCATCTTCTTCAAGTTTGCTTATCCCTTAGTTGGGATGGCCCTTCATCTTGTCCTCTTTTGGGTCTTGGTGCCATTTGTAATCACAACATGACCAAGGATTAGCATTTGATGTGTAACTTAGAACACTTGATACCTTGTCTCCTTTGATCAGTTATACCTAGGCTAATGTTGTAATTATGGTGAATTAATTATTTTATTTTGATAGCTACTAGAGTTTGTTTGTGAGGTTTCACTAAAGTGGATTAGTGATATTTAATAGTATTTTATTAGTTAAACCTTGTGGAAGTTAGAAAAATTTCAAAAACTTTTATGTTAGAAACCTATGCTTTATGATCCCCACGACATAAGGCTCACCTCTAGTAGTTGCAAGATCAAAGAACAAAGTGAATCAAATAAGTAATTCAAAAGTTAAGGGCTTAGGAAAGCTCTAGGCTCTAAGAATGGAAAAAACTCCTTGGGAATTGAAAGGAAAATGTGAAAAAATGACTAAGTCCCTACCACTATTTATAGTATTTTTAACCTACATTGACATAGTCGTAGAACAAAATTTTTTAGCATAAAAACTAAAGAAAACTAAAAAGTTTTCTTAAGAAATTGGAGTTCAAAGGAAGCCAGAAAAGTAGAGAAGAAAATGAAATGCTTGAAAAGGGCTAGAATATAAACAAAAAAGGTGATTTAATTTGGAGATTATTGGTTAAGGAGCACAAAACTAGATGCAATCAATGTGGAATTTGTAAGGTTTTGAAAGTAAAAATGACTATGGGATAGGGAACTTAACCATTCCAACCAAGGAATATGCAAGTGGATCCTCCCCGTAGCAAGCTCATGCCTTGAATGCCCTTGCATGCCCTCAACCCATGGAACCCGTGGGCCCTATGGATGATTAATGGTTATGGAGAGTTAAGAATTGAATCACCAAGGAAGCCATCAAAGAATTTTAACCATTTACTAATGAACCCATCAAAACAATCATGCAAAGAGGTAGTGATGTAGTTTATGGAAAGAATTGGTGGATAAGAGAGTATGGAATGGAGTTCCCCATGGTGGTCACATGAAGTCCTTTATAAAGGATGTGATTAATTATGACCTAAGAACTTCCTTGCTTAGTCCAAATTAACACCATCCACTTCCAATGACTTCCCATCAACACTTGAGACTATTCCATCCTCCAAGAAATAAGAACCTCCCCATAAATTATGTACCATTCCTAAAGAACAAGAAAAGAGAAGCAGGAATTGAAGAGGGCCTTAGTTAGAGGGATGCCTTCAGGCATGGGTAACATGTATTTCTAGCTCCATAACTAGTGCTTGTAGCTCATTATTGTGTCTAAGGGGTGTGCTTTGAATTTTCATTATTATTGTATTTTTTTTTTCAATTGGGAACCACACCATGCAAAGACATTGCTTCTTGTTTGTTGGTCTACGGTGAAATGGTGAGAAATCCATGGAAACACTCATGCAACTTAGATGGAAAGTAGGTATAAAAGTGACAAATCCCTTTGAAGTCACACCCTTGTCAATTCACTTAATTCATCCCAAGTTTGGAAAGTACAAAGGTCACCAATTTGTTATAAGTTGTTATTAATAAAGGATCTCATATTTCCAAAACAAGGAAATATGATAGAGTTGGGTGGAGTGATGGATGATGTGGACTCACTACCTATTAACATGAAAAGAATCAATGTCCCATTAGGAAAGTTAAAAATTTAAAGTGAAATCTAGTTATTTTGCAATCAAGTAATTAATAAAGTTTCAAACCACCATTGATAGCAGCTATAGTTGCACCATGTCCTCATGGCAATAAAGAAAAATGAAGAAACATGAGAAAAATTCAAATAAAAAAAATAAAGCAAAATATAGAAAAAAATTGTACAAGATTGAAGAAAATGGAAAATGTACTAAAAACAGTGGAAAAAAAGTTAAAAAATTGAGGAGACACTTTATAAGATCTTAGCATGAATGGCCATCTCCCCCATGACTAAGTTGGAAGGGGAAGATCCTAAAGATTGAGTATGCGTGATCATTTGTTGAGGCATTATGTCCACTAATTACTCATTGTTCATGGAAAGGCTTTATTTGTTGAGTGTTGACTAATAGTTTCTTATTTAGGTTGTTAGGTTGGTAGATTAACATGGCACCAGATGGAAAGGTTTCATAGATGATATAAGGGTCCTCCCATAATGCTTGAAATTTAGTTCGTTGGGGTATGTGCATGGGATTCCAATAGAGCACATTATCTTTTGATTGAAATTTGACTTTCCTAATCCTAAGGTCATGACTTCGTTTTTTTTATGCCTTATGCACTTCATTAGATGATATGACCATTAATTGGTTCTCATCTAGCATGTTGAGGTTCATCAATGGTTCTTTCTATGCTAGACTTAGGTTCAAGTTGAGGTTACATGCAGTTGATAGTGTATAAAGTTTTGCTTGGATAGAAAGTATTGGAAGCTTCTTGTACATGAGCTCATAGGAAGAGTATCCTATAGGAAGTTTCCATGTTGAACGATAGACCTAAAGGACATTGTTGAGTTTAAAGCTCTAATCCATCCTATATTTACTAACAGTTCGTGTTAGTATTTTGGTTATTTCCTTATTTGTGACTTCAACTTGATTGTTAGCTTGGGGGATGATATGGAGTTGTTAACTTATGCTCAACCCCCAAGCATTGCATGAGTTTACAAAACGTGACACCCATAAAGTGTGTCCCGTTATTAGAAATAAGTGCCCTTGGCACACCAAACCTAGTTACATCATATTGTTGTACAAACTGGGCCATCGTAGAAAATGTACATTCAGTGATGACTGCAACTTCAACCCATTTTGTGGAATAGTCAATAGCTATAATTATATAGGCCTTGGGGTTGATAAGCCCCATAAAGTCAATTCCCTAGAGGTTGAAAGGCTCCAGTGATTGGATCCACTATTAGGGCCCTTCCATATGAGCAATCATCCCTCTGTCTCATTCACATTTTTCATAGGAGCAGACAAAGTGATGTGCATCCTTGAAAAGTGTTGGCTAGTAATATCCTGCCATGAGTATCTTAATGATCGTTCACCTCTTAGCATAGTGGCCCCCACATAAGCCCTTATGTGCATCTTGGAGGACTCACAGTTGATCTACATTAGGGACACATCATCTTATGAGGCCATTTTCAGAAACCTTGTAAAGCTTATCATTAATCTCCAAGAAATGTTTGACTTGGTGAAGAAATTGTTGTTTCTTCTTGTTGTTCTACCCCTATGGCATCTCTTGAGTGAGAAAATAGGACAAGATGTTCTCGTACCAATTGATTATCTTGGAGTCTTGTTCATTCACAGCACTAGCAAAGAGAATTTCATTAGGAAATTAGTCTAAGAGTGGACTCTCCTTCTCTTTGTTGTCCCATCATAACCAAGACAAGTGGTCATCTACCATGTTCTTGATTCATTTTCTGTCCACCATCGTAAGAGCAAACTTTTTCAAAATCACTAGCCACCGTATAACATGAGGACTCATCGTTGGTTTATTCATAAGGAACTTGATAAGACTGTAGTATGTGTGTACAAACATCTTATATCTAAGCACATAGTGCCTAAATTTATCTAGAGCATACAACACTATCATGAGGTCTTTTTTCATGATGGTGTAATTGAGCTATGCCCCCACAATGCTCCTGTTTGCACAGTGGATATAATATGGATGTTTCTGATCATCTAGCTATGTACGCATGACTCCTAATGCATAGTGGGATGCATCTATCATGATATGAAATGACCTAGACCAATCTGGTGCTTGTGATATTGGTGTTTTTATGAGATTCTACTTGAGGTGTTGGAATGCATGCTTACATTCCTTAGTCTAGATGAATAGGGAATCCTTCTTTGTGAGCTCTACTAATGGTTTGGAAATTTTTGAAAAGTTCTCAATGAAACACCTATAATAACCAGTGTGCCCAAGAAGGAATGATCTCACATCTTTAACAATTTCAAGCTGTTTGGTGATTCCTTGGATGACCCTTATCTTTTTTGGGTCTACCTTGATCTCTTTGCTAGAAATACAATGCCTCATGATAATTCCTTTTTGGACCATCAAATGGCTCATTTACTAGTTGAGCCTAAGGTTGGTCTTCACACATCATCTAAGCACTTGCTCCAGATAGTTTAAGGCTTACTCAAAAGTAGCCTTGTAGGTGGAGAAGTCATCTATGAAGACCTCCATCCCACTACTGATTTACTATTGGAAGATGTTGAGGACCAAGTGTTGGAATGTAGCAGGAGCATTGCATAGGCCAAAGGGCATCTTCTTGTATGCAAAAGTCCCCCAGGGACTTGTGAACGTTATTTTGGCATGATTTTCTAACACAATATGGATTTGGTTATAGCCACTATAACCATGTAGAAAGCTGTAGTATCAATGCCCTGCAATGGTATCCAACACTTGATCCATAAATGGTGAAGAAAAGAATTCTTTATAGGTAGCCATGTTCAACAACATAAAATCTATGCAAACTCTTCACTTCCCTTCTTTCTTTGGAACTATGAAAAGTGGGCTAACCCACTCACTATTTACAATGAGATAAATGAACCTTGCCTTGAGGAGTTGCTCAATTTCTTCCTTGACGATATGTTTGTGCTTAGGGTTCAACATTCTTTGTGGCTACTACTTTGGTTTTATGTAGGAGTTTGTGTAGATTTTATAATAGCATATCCTAGGATCGATTCTTGTGAGCTCATGATATGACCAAGTAAGGACTATTGGCCATTTGTTGACAACTTCCAACAACTTCTTTTTCTGCAACGGAGCAAGAGTAGCATTGATGATAATCGACTTGCCATTGTTTAGAAAGGAATATTCCATTTGAGTCGGTAGAGTTTTTAGCTTGAGGGGCTCTTGCTTGAATGTTTCAAAGATCTTCAAGTCTCTATAATTAATTTCACCTTATTATTTAGAGAGTTGGCAATTGATTTGCTCCAATTGGTCCATGCTATCCATGTAAGAGCTTGTAAGGCTCTTAGTTGATTCCATGTAGATGGTTGAGTTGGCCTTTATTTCAGATGTTAGCCATTAGGTGCCCTCCTATTTTGTGGCTACTGTGTACAGGCACCTTTGAATTTCTATGACATCTACACACTGCTTGCATGCTTTGAGTGTTGTGCTTGTTACGGTCCATAATTTTTGCATGTAGTGGCATCGTGTGTCATTGTACATGATGCATGGAACATGCTTCTTCTACCAAATTCATTCTTTTGGAAATATCCAAGGAAAGGTCTCTTATCCCCAATTGTAATTCAATGATGCTTAGCAACGCTCTTTCCATAATGATAGGGAAGTCACCTTTGTAGTTATCCACATGGATCACTAGGAAGTTAGCAAGATAGGACCATCCATAAATGGTGGTCACAATGTCCTCCACCAATCCCAAGGGGACTATGATGGACTGATTTGCCAACTCTAAGTGAATGTTGCTCTTTTTAAGTGGAGGCAGGTTCCAAGCTTTATACATCTCATGTGATATCAACTTTACTCAAGGAACTTGAGTCCAAACAATCCTTGCAAGGTTTATTTCCTATGATCTGCAACTAAATGAGGGGACTCCTAGGGTCAGATCTCTTTCTAGGAAGATGGTTAGCCTTAATCCAATCAATGACCATGTGGGCCAACATTATAGTGTGCAATTTAAGAGTATTTTTGTTTGAAGGATTCTTGAGACACATTTCAAAGAAGGTAGGAGAGCAGGGTTAACAACTGTAGGTTTCTATGAGGGCTTTGTTATACTGTTAGTTTTAAAGAATGATCTTTTTTTAGGCTTAGTGTCAAAACCACTTAATTAAGGAGCTGGTTGTAAGTTCATGACCCTTGTGGCATTTCTTTGCTACTACTAGGTTGGTATTTCTCCCTGCATAGATGGAGTAGATGGCAAAGGAGTTAAGGATGGAGGTGCAGAAGTGGAAGGATGAGGATGGCAATAAGGAAATGGAAACTCCCTCCTTGGAGAAGATGCTCTATAATATTCAAGAGGGTAATAGTGGTGTTGGAAGGAAGTGAATGAAAGAGTCACATGGAGAGATAGGTTGTTAAACATAGTACTCGTAAGGATCTGGCTAGTGGTAAGGGTATTGGTACCTTGGAGGTGGCATCCCCCATGATTGTGAGTGTTTCCACTACTGATATTACTCATGAGGTTGAGGTGGCATTCCATTTGGATAGTAGGCTTGTTGGTGAAACTGTTGATAGTTGCCTTGAGGATAAGGCAACCTCCTGGGTGCTTGTTGTTTGGCCAATCTAGGATTCAATGCATACACCACAAATTCATATAAGTATGACACAATAGGGTAATATCCCTTATGATGTTCACGTGTCACACTTCTCATCATTAGATTTAGAATTTGCAACCTCTTTTACTGTAGTAGCCTTGCCCTTAACCTTGTGCTGGTCACATTCAACTTTTTTTTCTTCCTTCTATCATGTCCACTACCTTCTTAATCTCTATTTTTCTTTGCAATTCTTAGAGTAGTTTGAAATTTTTTGTCCAAGGTGTTCCACATGTTATCAAGCTTAACTAATATTTCAAAGATAGATTTTTGGATTAGTAAAGTTTTTCATTGCACCACTTCATCAAGTGATGCATCCTTCTCCTTGTCATAGAAATAGACCTCCCTCTTGTAGGGAGGAGTCCTTGTTGTACTCCTTTGTACTTTCTCTCTTTTTTAGCTCACCTTCTTCTTTTGCCACTTATTCAATGAGCCTTTGGATCCGATGGGTCCTTAGCTCAGAAATTCTTCCTTAGGCATACACCCCAAGGGTTATCCTTGTTTTAGTTTGAAGCTCATCTATGATGTAACATAGCTCCTATTTTTGAGAATAGTCATGGCTTAGGCATGGATGCAACAAAGAGTAGTACCTACCCATGGTTGCATCCAAGAACTCATGTGTACTTTGCTTCCACCCTTGGATTTGCCTTCTCAGGTTGGACACAGGAGTATGTCTGGTACTTGTTATTGAATAGTTCAAGCATCGTACTTCACTTCAAATTGATTTTGGTTCCAAGAATTAGTCTCAACTTTTAGCTTCTTTGATGATTATCATGGAAAATAGCTTCAATTTTTGCCATTCATTCACATTTTGTAAGGCATAGGCATTGTGAAAGGCTTGTAGATGATTTTATGGATCTGAATTATACCCCCCTTCAAACTTAGGGATATTATTCATATCCAATTGTTTGATTTGGCTATCTTTCATGTGCATTATTGGGATCCTAACAGCCATCACAATGTTCAACATGTTCCTTGTAGCAAGCAGGGGCTCATTATAGTCATAACGGTCTTTGTGGCCCCTATCATGGTGATGATGCCTATGATGAGTCCTACTATCCCTTCTTTTTCTTTGATGATCCTTCCTTGATTGCTAGCATCCATGGCCTCTACTATTGTGGTGGCATTTCTGATCATCTCTATCCTATTAGTCACCTCCATCATGGTTTTTATTGCCTTTGCAGCTCTAGTCAGAGATGGAGGAGGAAGACGATGAGGAAGATTAAGGTAAAGAGGAAGGGAAGCCAGCACCAGAGTGGTGCCTCCTACTTCCTCTTCTTTGGTCCCTACCCCCTTTACTATGTTTGTTCTTATCTTGGTGCTTATCCTTGTTCCTTCCTTGGCTGCACCCTTTTAAGGCCCTATGATTATGGGATCCATTATTCCTAGAACTAGGGTTATTCATAGTGGACTGCAAATGCTGGTCAAGGTTCTTCTCATCAAAGAGAGGAGGAGAATTAGTGTAATGAGAGCTCCTCGAAAAGAAGTCACTTTCTTGGTGTGTCTACAAGAACAAGTGGCTATGGCCCCATTTGCCTTTTGTAGCCTCATATCAAGCTTCCATTTGCTGATCTTTCTTCTTTTATGCCTTTGTGGTATGATAATCCTAATAGGCATGATCATGCACTTCATACTTTGCATTGAGTCCTGCAATGTCCAATTTGATGAGATTGTTAAGCAATATTGCAGGAATAGATCGTTGGAGAGGCAACACAATGTTGCCTTCCATGTTCCTCCACTACAGGTATTTATCTTGATGTAGGATGTAGGCAAAGTCTAGAGTGTAGGCATCTAGATGAGTATAGAAAACCTTAAATTGTTGGGGCATTAGTGGTTTCTAACCTGCTTTCCTTTTCTAATTAGAATCACCCATAAAGAGTGGTGGAGAGTTTTCGTTGCAAGATGAAGCCATATTAGTTCTTAAGAAAAATAATGTAGGTGTGTGTTATTATTATTTATCTTAATAACTTTTAATTATTAAGAAAAATAGTGTGTGTGTGTGTGTTATTATTATTTGTCTTAATGACTTTGAATTTAGAGTTCATTACAATGTCATTGAATGGTTTCACTAACTTCCTAGGTAGCTCATGTAGCTAACTAAAGTCCCCTGCAACGATGCCAATGATGAACGGTGAGTATACCCTATCCCCAACCATATGAATCATAAGCATCCACTAGTGATCCAATCGAATTCTGTAGACTTTAGTTTTCTAAATGCACCTCATTTAGGTAGTGAACCTAAGGACATGATCATTGTCTTCTTGGTTTCACTTATGTAAGTACAAGTGTATGGTTAAGTGTAAGCAAGGCACATGATTTGTATAATTTTATATTTTCATTTATTTTATCCTAAGTGTTAATTAATCTAATAACTATCTAATGTCTTAAGCTATTTCTTAACATAATGATCCCATCCCACTTGCTGTACACATCCTAAACATGTTACAATGTTGTTGGGTTACCAAGTGCTAACACTACTGGGATTACCAAGCGTTAACTTTATGCTCAAGGTTGTTGTACCTATGTGTATTAATTAATCATATTTAATTAACTAAGTACAAGGAAGTAAATTTCATAAATAGTAAAGTGCATTAAAGTAAACGTTAAACTATTTTCAAATCCTATAAGGTATTTCAAGAAGCTCGTCTTTATTACCATCACACTGAAGTGTCCAGGTACATCAATGCTTGAATAAGGATCTATACACTTCTTGACTCCTATTGTGGGTACTTAGAAAATATTTTGACTCTCATAGAAACAAACTACAAGAACTTCCCTAAGCTATTGAGTAACTAATGCCATAAATGTGATGGGTGCACACATTTATATAAGCAAACTTAGATGCCACATCAACACATATGCATTGATGCATTCCCATCGACACAACCCATCAATGACAATTATCACTAGGTGTATTCAAGAACCTAAAAGTATAACAAGAACACACAAGACATGTCATACACATGCTACATGTTAGCTTAATGGTTAGGAGTGTTGCACGGATGCCATAAATAATAATATAAGTGATAAACCATTAAGACATTCACGCACATATGCAAAGCCACAAATAATACTAGCATACCAATGAGCCACAATAATCCTCAATATAGCTAGAACTACACTTGTAGTACACACATACATTTCTATCCAAGAGGTAACACACACATATGGCTAACGGAACCAACAAGCACATCATGAGACACCCTAGAAACATGCTTCCATTAGGACATGCTCCTAGATGATTCTAATAGAAAGTCCTAAACCTAAATCCTTTTTTGAAAAGTAGGAAAGGTGCCTATACCAAAAGCTAAAGCTTAAGGTTACACGCATTCACGCATGACCAAATTGTAATCCATGGACAAGGTAATGTGAATATGCAAGTAATTGGTTAAGTTCAAGATCATTGTCTTTCCACATTGAGCTAGTGAAATCAATGTGTATGGTTTAGCTCACCGTGAGGTATATGATAAATAATGGTGTTGGGCCATTGCTACTTCTAGTGAACATTATGACATGGAGATAGTTTCTAAGTCTAAGTAAAATAGTAAACAAATTTATTCTATCCCAAGGTGATGGATATTTGATCCTGGTCTACCGTACATGCCTTGGACTCATGCAATCATCACTGAGGTTGCCAAGTGTACTACTATTGGGCATACTAATCAATAACACTACTGAGTTACTAGATAACTACACTTAGTGCTTGAAACCAGTTGTATCCATACCACTTAGTTTTAACATGTAAAAGAAAGTGCTTGTAAAGTAAATGATTAACTACAAAAAATAAGGAAAACTAAGTGGATGTTGTAATGATGATAAGAAATCTTGATCTTTATTATCGATCATGAACTATGTCCAAGTACAATTCACTTGAATAAAGACATCGTACAATCACTCAACACCACACTACAGGCATGCACTTCTAAGTGCTAAAGACTAAATTCATGAAAAAAAACTGAAAGAGTTTTGCTACTATGAAATGAGATCTATTGTAAATATGTGGGCCTAAGTGTTTTATTTATAGGTTGGCATGCATCTTGCAATATTGCATATGCAATAACATACTTATGCTACGATATCACGGTCAAATAAAAATTGACTTTATCATACCCCCATGACTAACTAGAAACTCATCTTTAAGTTAAAACAAAATGAGGATAGAGTCCTTTACAAAATTGAGAGGTAGATTTAGATAACTAACTTAACTATATACATGACACTAAATGTCACAGTGGTGTTTTGAAAAAATGGACAGAAGACATGACAAGACAAACTTTGATAGACACAAACTTGATGAAGCTCGATGTAGCCTATGTAGTACCTAGTGGTGGTAGCTTCTTCATTAGTTGCTTCCCCTTGTCATCAAGCTTCTAAAACTTGTATCTATTGAGAAGCACCTAAAGTTTCTCCTCCTCTGTTTTAGGATCATGCACCATCCATGCTTGTTGTGCAATGTGTGATGGAGCTAGGACATCCCATAGACATGGAAAATATGGAAACATTTGATTGGCCTTAATGTACCATGCCATGAACTATCTTTTATCTTCTTGAAATGCCCTAGCCATCTTGCATAACTCCTGATAATCAAACATTTTTCTAGCAAAGTTCACTGTAACATCTTTCTGCCCTTCATAATTAGACTTAATTGTTTCTAATTTATAGTTTTCCACCTAAAGATTCTACAAAGCATCTTTTCAATTTGCAAACTCCTTTTCATACAATGCATATGCGGTTGCTACTTATTGTTCAAGCTCATTTCTAGGCCTACCTACTGTCAACATGGCCAAGTTAGCATAACAAAGGTTAGCAAACCCCATGTATTCTTTTAAATATTTTATTTGTAGGTCCTTATTTTTAATCTCCACTTGATGGATATGAGCATAACTATCCAAGATGGGTTGCTAATCTAGATTATGTGCTGATATGGAATTGATCTAGGCTTTCACCATCTAGATTTCCTTCTCATTAATTTGTTTATACATGCCCACCTAATCATGGAAGTGGTCCTTGAACCTCTCATACTTCTTAGCTTCATTCTTCCACGCATTGATTTCAATAGTAGATTTCTATTTGATCGTGGATACCTCCTCTATTGAGAGGGTTTTGTTTTCTCTTGCTAAGCAGCTCATATCCTGGTTAACTCTCATCAGTTGTTCTCTCACTTGATGGATGCTCTTCTCAAGGATTTTTTTATACTTCTCTACACTAGTTAACCTAGTGTTATTTACAATGAGTTAATTATTTTCTTCTTGTACTACGGTGAGTGCCTTAGCATGTGCATACATCTATGCTTCTACTACTGAGGCATTCCACACCACTTTCTCTTTTTTATTCTCCATCTACTTATTTTTCTCTATGAGGAAATTTATTTTCTCTGTTCTAAAGTGCTCTATTTGATCAAGTACAACATATTGAGTAAGATCTCCACGTTCAACCCTCAAGGTTGCAAGCTTTTCCTATACTCTGAGAATTTCATTCTTTGCATGCTCTACCCTAGTTTCCACCATGATTAGCTTAGCCTTGGTTGCTATTAACTTTGATTGTAATACAATGACATCACCTAAGATGTTGAAAAGAGTTTTCATGACTTGCCTAGTTTGTAGCAATTGATCTAGCACATATTCATAATCAGTAGGGGTCATCGAGGTATTAGCTAGCATTTGAGAATTTCTAACTCTGGTTAGATCCACCAATGGAACAATGGGTATATTAAATCCTTCTTTGATGTGATTCATGATGACTTCTGCTACTCTTGTTGCATCTTGGTATTGCATAACCACAATTGTGGCTCCTTCTCTAGTTTCAAGCACCACTTGGAGTGATGCAGCATTTCCAAAAATCTGTTGTGACCATTGGGCCTCTCCTCGTGACTGTAATGATATTTTTCCACTAACACAAATTGTGGAAACTATGGGTTGAATGGCACTATCAATAACTTTGTAGAGGTTGGCCTCTTCACATATTCCCCAATTGATGGTTTCTATGATTCGTTGTAGATGACTCATGGATGGCTTGTAATCCTACAGTGACAATGGTGGAACTTACTATTGTTGTTGTTCTTGCTATTGTTATTACTTTTTCTGCTCACTAATGGGTCCTACTTGCTATTTTTGTATAGTAGTTTGTGTGGTTTTCCTAGTGTCTATTTGTATAGTAGTTTGTTCTTTCTTTGGTGGTGCTAGCTTGAGCATTTTAGCATAAGAAGCATTTTGAGCCTTCTTGAGTTATTTATTTTCTTCTTGTACTATAGTGAGTGCCTTAGCATGTGTATATGTCTATGCTTTTGCTATTGATGCATTCCACACCACTTTCTCCTTTTTATTCTCCATCTACTTATTTTACTCTATGAGGCAATTGATTTACTTTGTTTTAAACTGCTCTAGTGGAACAAGTGCAACATATTGAGTAGGATCTCTACATTCGACCCTTAAGGTTGTAAGCTTTTCCTGTAGTCTAAGAATTTCATTCTTTGCATTCTATACCCTAGTTTCTACCATGATTATCTTACCCTTGGTTGTTATTAACTTCGACTACAATACAGTGAAATCACATGGGATGTTAAAAAGAGTTTTCATGACTTGCCTAGTTTGTAGCAATTGATCTACCACATCTTCATAATTAGTAGGGGTCATCGAGGTACTAGCTAGCATTTGAGCATCCCCAACTCCAGTTAGATCTGTTAGTGGCACAATGGATATATTAAATCCTTTTTGATGTGATTTATGATCACTTTTGTTGCTCTTGTTGCAGCTTGGTATTACATAACAACAAGTGTGGCTCCTTCTCTGGTTTCAAACACCACTTGGAATGATGCAGCATTCCCAAAAATCTATTGTGACCATTGGCCTCTCCTCTTGACTATAATGATATTTGTCCACTAACGCAATTTTTGGAAACTGTGGGTTGAATGGCACTATCAATAACTCTATATAGGTTGGCTTATTCACACGTTTTCAAATTGATGGTCTCCGCGATTTGTTGCAGATGACTCATGGATGGCTTGTAATCCTACAGTGGTAGTGGTGGAACTTGCTTCTTTTATTGTTCTTGCTATTGCTATTACTTTTACTACTAACCAATGGGTCCTACTTACTATTGTTATATAGTAGTTTGTGTGGTTTCCCTAGTGTTTGTTTGTTCTTCCACTTGATCTTTCTTTGGTGGTGCTGACTTGAGCATCTTAGCATAAGAAGCATTTTGAGCCTTCCTGAGGACCTCATTAGTGTACCCTCAAATTCCAACATGTTTTCACAGCTTACTGATGAGGCATGAAAATGGAAGTGTTAGCTTCCCTACCCTTTTTTCTTCAAACCACCTTTGAATCTTCATGAAATAGAGTTCTACAAGGTTTGCATTATACTTCCCCATTATTATCGCACTTCCTCTGGCTACATACATAGATAGTCTATTTAATATTTTTTTGGAAAATAGGTGGTATGTTCCAATTTTAAAATAAATTCTCTCTTTAAGATTTAACTCACTATACTCTTTTTCTTCTTTGCCATATATCCCTTGCAACAATAGTTTTTTGGTGTTTGTATCTGATTTGGTGGATAAATGTGCTACTCTCATCCCTTCAATGGGCACATTAAGGGCTTCAGCTATTGCTGTAACTGAATAAGAAATTGAGACTCCCTTAATATTAACTATTGCATCTTCTCCTTTGTTGTACCAAAGTTGATAGGTCTTCCCTAAATACCATTCACCATTGTTTGAAAGTATGGGCCATAATGGTGACACTTGGAGTTGTGTCTTCATCGCTTTTGGAACAAATTTTATGAATGGGTTAAAGTTCATTTCTGTGATCTCTGTAGTCAAGATCAATTTCTCCTAGATGACATGGAGGTAATCTGGTGACAGCATGAGGAGCTGTCCTTGTGCTTATGGTTCTTCTGTCTCCTCTTGGGCCAAATGTCCTATAACAGATGTTTCTTGATCAATGCTAAAAGATTGAGCCTCCTGCTTTGCATGTTTTGCTTTTGGATCTTTTTCTTTGGTTTGGCCTCTTCCATGGCCTCCTAGTATTTTGCTTGTTGGCTATGAGGATCCTCTTGTTGCTCCTCTTTTTGGGGCCATCTACAATCATCAAAGATTTAGGAATTATTAAACTGTTTACTTTGATTTTGTTAACTCTTTTACTTTTTCATACCTTTAATTACATCATGTTTGATGAGCCACGATATCGCAACCCGCCGTCATGTCTATAAATAAGAGGCAGCTTTCCCTTGTTTCTTCATCTAGATCTAGACCCTTAGCCAAACTATAGAAGTTTTACCATTCCAAAGTTAGAATAATTTCCATGTGCCCACAGTAGGAGTCTTAAAGTAAACAGATCTTTATTCGAGCAAATTGTACCTGAGCACACATTTGTGTACGGTAATAAAGACGAACTTTCTGATAAACCTTGCAGCATATGGACTAAGCTAAATAGGATTTAATTATTGTTAAATGTTTAAATGCTTTCCTAGATAGTTAATCTCTCTCAATCCTTAACTCTCCTAGTTAAGTGCATTCAGTACGACCGCTTTGAGCACGTGTGTATTGCTTGGTAACCCAGTAATGAGTAGCGTTTGGTAATCCCAGCAGTGNTTGCTTGGTAACCCAGTAATGAGTAGCGTTTGGTAATCCCAGCAGCGTTACATTGGTTCAGGGTGTGTGCGACAATTGGGAACAGATAATGGTGCTAGGACAATTAGAACTTAGTTAGTGAATAGTTAATATAAGTTAGTCACTTAGTCTCTTCACCCTCTCCCTATTAGCATAGGCATTAAAAAGATAAAAGATATAAAAATCACATACCTCAAACTTACTTAACCATACAACCGTGACAATACAAGTAAGTTTGGGAGGACAATGATTGATTAACCTTAAGTGTTCCATTAAGGTGCGTAAGCACTTAGTCCTTGGAGTTCGACTAGATTACGCGTGAGACGCTCGTATTTGTATGGTTGAGTGTAGGGGTACCTCACTACTCATCAATGTTCTTAGCTTATTATGATTGCAAAGCTTGTAAACTTTTCAACAAGAAACCCCATAACTATTAATCTTCCTTATAACCCTTCACATTTATCCATTTTACTCCTGTTTATGGCTCATGATAGTTGATGTGGTTTATTAAGTGGATTATTTAAGTATTTTTGGCTTGATTTTTATTAAAAATTTCATGTTTCTCCTCATACTTACCCTTATAATTCCTTCCAGGTGTTAGAAAATTCTAACTTCAATTTTTGCAATATCATGTTAAGCACACCCCCATGACTAAGTTGAGAGCTTTGTGATCAACAAGGTTAAAGAATCAAATAAATCGAAGCTACGAATGTGGAGTTATGAGGGTTTGAATTTGGGAGGTCAGAGCTTAGAATTTAGAAAAAAAAATAGCAAAAACTCTTCCCTCTTCAAAAGCTAGAGAATTGAAAAATTCACTAAGTCCCCTGAGTATATATAGCTTTTGTGTGCTACGAGATCTGATATCATAGGGGCTTTGATGGTGAAATTTTCAAATTTTCCATTGATATTTCATGAACAAAAATGAGTCATTTTGAATATTTGGAAGATATAAAACATGTTCAGAGGATCTTGGCTTATGAATGATGCATATTTTTCTAAAATTTGGTATAGAAAGTTCATAAAGAAGGAATCTTAGGTTATGAAGGTTCATTAAGTGTTGATAAGATGGGTAATGAACTCTTGTTGTATAAGCAGATATATTGAATGATAAGGGAATTTTTTATGGATATTTATTATTATTGGAAGACTCAAGATGATGTGGAATTACTTACTAGGTATAAGATACAATAGTTATACAAGTGGATCCTCCTGAAAGTAGGCTCTAGCCCTTAATGCCCTTGTATAACGACACCTATGAGTGTCCTTAGGCACTTAAGCAGTTGAATGTAATGCATACCTATTTAGCAAAACACACGTGTTTGTATCACCCAGTTGGGAAAATTACACTATGTTACAGAAAATCACAAGTTATGATTACTTACATGGGGAGATGAGATGAACTTAGAAGGGATTGCAAAAATTTGGACGTGAGGTGTTTTACCATAGGCATAATAAATTATTGTGTTTTATTAGTGGTTAAAATAATCATTAGCCTTTCTATCCAAGATTCAAACCAAGTCCAGAGCACATTCTAGTGACATCATATTGCTTTATCACTTGGAATCATGACTGTAAGACTATCGTTTGCAAGGAGTATCATCACTTGTCGTATTGTCCAAGGGAGGAGTTTGTTCATTGCACTTTTATTTTTTAGATTCATGAGAAGCTACCTACCTTCAAGCATGGGTAACATGTATTTCTAGTGGGACCTACGGATCATTGAACTTAGAGAGGGGGATGAATAAGTTCCCCAAATTAAAACTTAAACAAACAAAGCATACACACTGAATTTAACATGGTTCCCCAACTTGAGTAGTCCACACTCAGAGGGTAGATTGCAAGCATGCCTCTGGACTTTGTTACTCTCAAAATGTGATTCAAGGATCCACACTCTGTATAGTCTTCAAGCCTCACTTTGAAGTGTTGTATTGCAATACTAAGCACTTAATCTTGCAAGGTCTCGTTAGGCTTGGAAATGTGGTTTCTAGGATTCTACAACCTTTGCAATCTTAAGCTCCACATTAGAGTGTTGTACTACAACACCAACAACTCAATCCTGCATGATCCTGACAAGCTCAAGCAAGATGTCTTCCCACAAGAAGCACATCAACCCCATAGGGCAATAAGGGAGAACAATTACAAGTGATAAATGCAACTTACTTTGCTGATCCTTGTACGTTTACATACATCACACTTTACAATGCCAAAATGATAATATAATTAGGAGCAACAGAGAGTACAAATGATTACAAAATGATTATACAATGATTCCAAATAAGCTTGCAAATTTTCCAATGCACATCAAGTCTTCTTATAGTTGTCATGTTTCTAAATCCATCTCGGAACTTATGCAATGGTTAGCCAATAGTCATTAACAGTCATGGGATATGTATTCTTCATGCTTGAGATTTCTTTATGAATTTTCCTTCAATTATAGGAAGATTTCTTTGTTTAGTGAAAGACGACCTTCTAAAATCTCCATTCTTGGAAGACGTCTTTGTCTAACGGAAGACATCTTTCTAAACTTGGCCTGCATTCTGTAAAGACATCTTTCTATGATAAAGATGTCTTTGCCTAAAGAAAGATGTCTATTATTTCTCAAAGACATCTTTGCCTATGAAGCCTTTAATTCTACCAAGTCGTCTTCTATTTTTTGAAGACATCTTTGTTCATTTTCTCCATCCTTTGAATTCATCATTCCTTATCCATAGCCTTACTCAATTCAAGTTTTTCTCTTGCAATCACATTAGTCACAAAGACATGCAAACAACCTTGTCTTACACTTTTCTTAACATTTTGACATACCAAAACCAAAAGGTCCATAATGTCCCCCTTTTTGGTAATGCCCAAAACTTAAGAAGATGGGTTAGCCTTGTCCTAATAATAATAACTCAATATTTCTCTCCCTTTTTGGACATAATTAAAAAGAACAAAGCATAGAAAGCAAGCATATATATATATAATTCATAAAAAATATACTAAGAGAAGCATAAATACATATAAATTCCTATGGAAGCCAGGGACTAGGATAAGCATGAAAGGTTAATAAGATGTGAGTCGAGTTATGAGCACAATAAAAACCAATAAACCATAGAGAGATAATCAAGAAAACACATCATTTTTGCATAACCATATGCAAACTATTTACATTAAACTGTCTAGAATCATCTTGAAGTATAGTTCTCCCCAAATCAATCACATATGTGAAAAGTCCCAAAATAACATACGTGAGAGCCAAAAAAAAAAAATACTCAGGTTGTTGATCCTTGTACATTTAGGTACAACACACTTTACAATGCCAAAATGATAATACAATAAGAAGCAATAGAGAATACAAATGAATACAAAATGTTTATACAATGATTACAAATAAGCTTGCACATTTTCCGATGCACATCAAGTCTTCTTATAGCAACTGTGTTTCTAAATCGATCTTGAAAGTTGTGCAATGGCTAGCCAACGGTCATGGGAGATGTCTTATTCATGTCTAAGATGTCTATTTGAATTTACCTTCAATTCTGGGAAGACATCTTTGTTTAGTGAAAGACATCTTTATGAAATCTCCATTCTTTGAAGATATCTTTGTCTAATGGAAGATGTCCTTTTGAACTTGGTTTGCATTTTGTAAAGATGTCTTTTTGTGATGAAGATGCCTTTGCCTGAAGAAAGACGTCTGCTATTTCTTAGAGATGTCTTTGCCTATGAAGCCTTCAATTCTGCCAAGTTATCTTCTATTTCTTAAAGACCTCTTTGTTCACTTTCTTCATCCTTTGAATTCATTGTTCCTTGTTCATAGCCTTGCTCAATCCAAGTTCTTGTCCTATAAGCACAATAATCACAAAGACATGCAAACAATCTTGTTTTGCACTTTTCTTAACATTTTGACATGCCAAAACTAAAAGGTTCATAGGATCTCCAAAAATTTATTTTGTGCATGAGTTTTATTTTTATCTATGTTAGCCTTACCAAAGGACTACCTTCAAGCATTGGTAACATGTCTTTCTAGTGACATGGTAAGGTACCACTTATTTTACTCTTACTCCTATTTTTTGTTAGATTTACAAGGATATAATACAACCTAAGCAATAGAATAGAACTCACAATAGTGATCCAAGAGAATCCACAAATCCCCTTGATGTCACACCCTTGACATTCCCTCTTGGTTCTTCAGTTTTCAGTCTCGGAATAATGATCACAAGTTTTATTCTTAGTTTTATGATGAAAATAATATCATTATGGCCAAGGTAAGAACCTCTTATTAATGGAATGAATGGATGAATGTTTTGGTCTCACTGTACAAATAATTGGGTCTTTATGACTTATTAACATAGGAAAATCTTCACCTTATTGGACTACATCTTGCCTTATTATTAATGTGTTTTATTAACAATCAAAATCATTTACAAAGGACATGAAAAAAAAGTATGAAAAAGATAGTAAGAATTGGAAAAATATGTAAAGAATGAAAAATGTGAAAGAATGAAAAATCATTAAAGAATTGAAAATTGTTAAAGAGTATCAAAAATTTAAGAAATGAAAAAAATATAAAGGAATGAGAAAATATCAAAGAATGTGAAAAAATGAAAAGAAAATGAAAAATTTAGTAAAGTACTTACAATTCCAGATTGACACGCCTACAACTATCATTAGGATTAGTCAAACGGAAGATATAAGAAGTAGAAGACTATCGGGTATATTGGATAGATTCCTTGTGTTCATAGTAGAGTTTGACTTGTTGGATATTGACAAGAATGAGCTTATGTAGACAAGATGGGTGGTAAATATGTAAGGCACTACATGGAGAAGTGGCTTGGACAATGTATGGTCCCTCCCAAAGTGTCTAGAAGTTGGCTTTTTGGGGTAGATGATTAGGCTTATAGTAAAGGACCTTATCACCCAGTTGTATAGTTATTTGCCTTATCTGTAAATCATGCCTAAGTTTGAAGTAATGTTTATGAACTTCATTACTCATGAGTTCCACAAGTCTATTTTCATCTAAAAGATTTAAATTCATGAAATGTTCTTTTTGGACTAAGCTCAAGATCAAGGTTAAGTTCGCTTGTAATAGTTAGAGTGTGGAGGTCTGCCTAAATTAGGAGCATGGACAACTTACTGTAAATTAACTCATATGGTGAGGTCCCTATAGGTAATTTCAAGGATGTCCTATAGGCCCATAGAGCATCATTCAGTTTAGTGCTCCAGTTCTTTTTAAACCTACTAACTTTGCTAGTAAGTATCCTAGTAATTGCTTAGTTAGTTTTTTCATCTTGATCATTTGCTTGAGGATGATATGGTGTTGTTAGCTCATTCAACAAGAAGCTCTTGTGTTGATTTATAGGTAAGATATTCTATGGTCCATTGCTTCCCTATTGAACTTACAACCTATACAACTTTGGTAAATAGGTTGTTATTAGGGAACTAGTTTGATAAAGGTTCTGCTTGATCTTTGGAATCCCATTTTATCCTTGATAGATGATCGGCTACCACATTTTACATTTCCTTTTTATTAATCATCATGATGTCAAATTCTTGTAGATAATGAGCCATCTAATCACTCTGGGAGTAATGATTGGTTTATTCATGAGAAATAGAATAGCACTATGATTAGTATGGACATAGATCTAATAGCTGATCATGTAATGTCTAAACTTCTCAAGTGCATACACCATAGCCATTAGTTCCTTTTTCATTGTGGTGTAGTTCAGTTGTGCCCCAATGATGCTTCTACTAGCATAGTGTATGTAATAAGGTCTCCTCTTATCATCTAATTCTATGAGTATTGCACCAAGTGCATGGTTTGAAGCATCGGTCATGATGTGAAAAGGCCTAGACCAATTTGGAGCTTGAATGATTGGTGTTTCAATTAATTTTTGCTTCAAAGCTTCAAATGCCTTTTCGCATGACTATGTCCATTCAAAGGGTGCATCCTTCTTAGTGAGTTTCACGAGTAGTTTTGCTATCTTTGAAAAATTTTCTATAAACCTTCTATAATATCCCATGTGGCCTAAGAGTGATCTCATGACGTTTACTATCTATGGCCTTTGAGTGATATTCTATATGACTCTAATCTTTTCAGGATCTACCTCTATACCTTTCTAGGAGATTTTATGTCCCAACACTATACCATCCTAGATCATAAGATGGCTCTTTTGCCAGTTGTGCTTGAGACTAGTTTCCATTCATCTTTTGAGTATTTGCTCTAACCGATCATATGCTTGCTAGAAATCTAGACTATATGTTGAAAATTCATCCATAAACATCTCAACATCATTTCCAATATGCTTTTGGAAGATGCTTAGTACCAATCTCTAGAAGGTGTCTAGCACATTACAAAGACTAAACGACATCTACTTGTAGGCAAATGTTCCTCATGAACTGGTGAATGTTGTTTTCTCTTGGTCTTTAAGTGCAATGGAGATCTAATTATATCTATTTTATCCATCCAAAAAAACTATAATATTCATGTCCTAAAATGGTATCTAGGACCTTATCAACAAATGATAGAGGGAAGTGATCCTTGAATGTAGCAACATTCAACATTCAAAAATCAATGCACACTTACCACTTACCCTCCTTCTTTAGAACAATCACTAAGGAACTGACCCATTCACTATTCGCAATTAGATAGATGAATCTTTCCTTTAGGAATTTCTCCAACCTTTGCTTGACTACTTATTTTAGTTTAGGATTAAGCCTTCATTGGGGTTAGCATTATGGTTTGACTACTAGATCAATATATGTTGATAGATTCTTGGATCAATTCCTATGATCTCATCATAAGAACATGCAAATGCTATAGGCTATTTGTTAATCACTTCTAGTAACTTTCGCTTCTGTTCTTCCTTTAGGTTAGCATTGATTATTACCAGTTTTTTGTTGTTTAAAAATGCATATTCCAATGTGGTCGGTAGGGCCTTCAGTTCCAACAGTTCAAGTTCCATAGTGTCTAGGATCTCTAAGTGTCCCTAGTCTATCTCTTCTTCTTAACTGATTTGTGGGTATGAGTGTCTTTCCCTTAATTGTTCTAACTTATCAGTCTCTTCAACGTAGGCACTAACAATTTTTTTTTTTGGTTCCATGTATTTATTAGATTCAACTTCTTCGTTTGTGATAAGCCACTAGGTGCATTCCTATTGTGTGGTTACTGCATATAGACATTTTTGCACACATATTTCTTCTACACATTTATTACATGCCTTCACATCCTCTCATCTAATAGCCCATATTCTTTGCATGTAATTGCATCCATTATCATTGTATGCAATACATGGAACTCTTTGTCTTTATATAATACCAACTTCATCTTCCTTGGAAATGTCCAAGGACAATTCATGAATCACAAGCTTAGCATCAATAGTGCTAAGCCAAGATCTTTCCATGATAATTGGAAATTCTCCCTTATTTTTACCAACATGGATTACCAAAAAATTTGTAGGATAAGACTAGCCACTGATGGTTGTAACCATATCATCCACTTATTGTAATGCAACTATGATTGACTAGTCCACAAGCTCTAACTAGATATTACTCTTTTTCAACAGTGGTAGATTCCAGGCTTGATACATGTCTTGTGAGATTAGGTTTACTCCTGACCTAGAATCAAGTAGAGCTTTCCATGGTTTCTACCTTGCTATTTGAAGGTAAACTAAGGAACTTCCTGGATTAGTTCACTTTTGTGGAAGGGCTCCTACCTTTATCCAATGTGTGCTTGTTTAAGTAAGCATCAGAATTGTGACATTTGGATTTGATGAAGATGGAAGCTTGTTGTGTTGAGGAGGATTGGATGTGAATGGGGTGGAAATAAGTGTGTTTCCCATTTGTCGAATCTTTTCAGGACTCGTTTGAGAGAATAGACATTTCCTGGGTTGTGATTCGTATGTAATCACCTCCTCTTGCATACTAATCATCCTTGTTGTGATCTTATGCAATGGTTGTGATGGTAATCCCCCCTACATGATAGGATGTGGCATTGGTGATAAAGGATTTAGGCATTGATTTGGACCAATTGTTGATGAATGCACATATAAGTTTGGATATATTCTTAGTGGCATTGGTCTGTGGTACTTAGTTGGGTAATATTGTGGAGTTTGGAAAGTAGCATTACTAGGAGAGATTGGATGTTGTACAAAATATCCATATGGATCTGGCTATTATTGACAACCATTTGGGATTGAGTCACCAATGTTGGGGCCTTCGGGTCTTGTGACCTTCGAGATCATGGGATCAAAGGTGTTCTTCAAATAGGGTTTAGGTGCTTACTATTCTCTGGCAACACCAAGGCCCAAATACCTCCAAATAAACTTAGTGGTTATGAAACGAACTAAATGTGAGTATGTGCTTGTTGTTATGAATGTTGAAATGGTTGGGTTGTGTATGAAACTGTAATTGGCTATCATAAAAGAAATTCAACTTTCTTTGTTGAACACCGTGAGTTATTGAAGATTTCAATTTTAATCAATCACTTAGTATATGTAGCCCCTATAAGAAATAAAATTTTGCAAAAATATTTGAGCACAATTTTGCCAATCTACTCCTAGTTTCCCCTAGAGAGAAAATTACACAAGAAAACTAGAAATAAAGTGAGATTAAATGGACTTCGAAAAAGAAAGAAAAGAAAGTAGATTTGTGTAAAATCTCAAATATTTAAACAAGATAAATTAACATGAGGAAATACTTTATAATAAAGCTATTTTAGTTCTATCTAACTATGAATTGTCCAAACCCTTTAAGCTTAATAAGCAATTTCATAAAAGAAAATCTTATTATACTACCAAAAATGCTGCATAAATGACAAAGTACAAGTATCTATTTTTTTCAAGAGTTGCATTCAAAAAAGCCTTTAGAAAAATTTGACAATTTCAAGATTGAAATACCAAGGTAATACACTTTAAAATAATAAAGCTATTTCAGTCGTCTCAAAATACCAAAGATTTTTCTAGATCCTTTATGCTCAAAACATGCAATTTTGTTAAGACATTACTATTAAATTGCTCTAGAGGCGTTTCAACAACATAAGCTCTTTTATGGAAAACCTTAATAGAATTTTAATGATGCACAAAAATAGAGCTATAAAGGCAACCTAGAAAAAAATCAAAATGAAATGCCAAGCACGATACTAACTAGACCATTAGCTAAGTAACTGAAACAAAATGGGAAGAAATGAACTCACAAGATTTAAACAAAGAAGCTTAATTAATTTTTTTTAGCAAGCCATGGTTTTACAAACTTTAATATTCTTCTAAGTATGCTTCTTCTAAATCCTCCTATCCCCTCCCCTTCTATTGTATCCTTGAAGCTTTGTTATAGTGACTTTGAGGTAGTTACAATCATCATGAAAAAGGAAGGGTTTTACAAATATCTAGGGGATTATTTTTTAACCATTTTAAAAGTTATAACTTCCATAGGAAGTTATTAGAAATTTGAGCAATGGTTGCCAAGTGTTTTCTTGGTAACAAATATCATGGAGATAACCATAGGAAGTTACAAAAATTTGAGAAATACATGCCATAGTTGGCAAGTTTTCTATGAGTAATTATAAGCTTAAAAATATCAAGGGAATATAGTTGTAACTTCCATAAGTTATAATTTTTTTGAAAAATTTTAAATCCCCATAGAAAATAAAGTTGTAATTGTCAAATGTTTATAAACTCTTCACTTAAACTACAAAGCCTACTTTTTACATTTAAAAATGACCATGTATATGGTAATGATGATGATATTTATTTATAATAAGAATAAGACTATGTGGCCTTAGGGCTTTGTGTGTCAATACATTCACATTAATGTCTAAGCCTTTGAAGGTTCACATCATCCCCATGGCTTCCATGCCAGAAACTATGTGGTCTTGATCTTATGGTGTAGCATCATCATTAGCCGTTGCCTATTTGCCCTTGTAACCCCTTTTGTTGCACATGCTTCTAGATCCTAATCCATCAGAGTCTCTTAGCCACACCTTTGGTAGTAATTATAGATTTTCCATCTAAATTTGTGCCAACAAAATGGAGAATGAGTTGTGTTACTGTTGCTTTGTTTCCCACCAATGGATGAGCTCTCTCTAACGATACCATCAGTCTGCTACTACTATTTTTTGTGATTGTTTTCTATGTTGCACCTTGAATTTTATTTTGATTCATCAAAAAAACCTACATTTGATTCATCAAAAAACCTTGCATTTCACATCTGCCTACCAAATCTTTGCAACAATGGCAAGAAAAAAAGGAACTCCTCCAAGCCCAAAGAATTATTCCTGCTGCTGTTATGAAGCTACAATGAGGTTGTTGGTGGTATCTGTGCTTTGATATCCTATTATTGTTTTCTATTTTCCTCTTCCTCATGTGATATGTTTTGACAAGGAATTTGGGAGCATGAACAAAGTGCAAGAACATCCATAGTGTTTTTGCTTTATCTTTGTTTATAGATTAGGAATTTACCCATTCTAATTTCAAATTATACCATATTATTTTTGTGATTTTTGTATCTGTTGCAGATGCTTGACACAATGAAGATTAGAATTTCAACTTTGTACAAGCAAAGAACTCTTTCATGATGCTTGCTTGCTTTAGGTCTGCTCGTATAAGCTTGGTTTGAATAAGAACGACAAGTGTAGAACGTTGGTGTCTAGCGCCAACTCCATAATTTTAGAATCAATTTTGATGAATCAATGAACACATTAACAATATGTGTTGTCAATACATGTGGTGTTCAGGTTATAAATTCTTGTTTTAGGCATAATTTATGCAATAATACTATGAATTTTTACTTCTTCCTTTGGATGAAATTGATAATTTTGAAAATCTAATATTGTATCTTAAATTTATGCATTCTGCTGCATATTTTTGTTTTATATTAGATAACTTCTAGTTAGATTTCATGGATGAATCAGATAGCATCACTATAGTTGTTCACATCAATATATTGTGTATAATACAACTATTATTAGAATTGTTTTGAGAATAAAACTCTATGTTTTTCTACATTTTATTTGCATATCATTTTCTTGGAGATTTGTTTTTGCAAGTATTCATATAACCTAGGTATAAGTTCCTCTTTCTCAGGTTATCCTCCTTAACTTTCTTTTTACATTGCTACATAATTCAATCTCTTAAACTCTGCTTTTTCTTTTCCTTAGTATAATAACCTGATTTTTCATCCAAATGTTTTTGTGTTATGATAGTTAACAAGATAAATCTCCATTATACTCACAATTGTATATACACTGATTTATATAGGGTAAACCAAATTGAGAAGAGTTGGTAATCCATCCAAGTATATATTGCACTCTTTTCATTAACCATATCTAAAATATACTCATTCCACTTATGCAATGATTAACTGGTGTCATGATTTCACCATCCTCTAATTGAAAGAATCCTATGTATCCAACTTAATAAAATTATTCTAATTTGCCAGAATAACTTTAAGAAAATAAGATAGTTGTTACAATCTGCTCCATCATATGGTGTGAATGTGCTAATAGCTACATGTATGGATATTATTGGTGAGGTGGTGGCATGACCAATGATTAGGGTTGTTGCTAGTGCTAATAGTACTGTTATTGTGGCTATGGCAAAGCTCTACTAGGATAGTATGTTGGTTGGAAGTTCTACCTATAGTTACATTGAGGATAAGGTAACATTCTGGGCATTTGTTTTTTAACAAATTGAGGATTAGGTGCATATGCCCCTATCTCCTATAAATGTGTCATTATTGGACAACATCCATTGGTATGTTTGTATTGGCACATAGTAAATTGTTCCTCATCAGTGGAGCTTGTGTTTGAGCACTCAGCAACTAAAGCCACTTTGCCCTTTCATTGAAAATATTTCTTCTTTTTCTTATCCTTGCCTTTTTGAAAGGCTTTCTTTATTCTTTCATTTACAATTCTTAATGCTATTGCAAATTTTTCATCAACTAAGTCCCACATTTTCTCTACCTTTGCTACAATGTCAATTATAGATTTCTAAATTCGTAGAGTCTTCTTTCGAATTGCATTTTCCAATGTTTCTTTCTCTTGAGTGTCACAAACTCTTACATATCTTTTCCTAATAGATGGGTCTCTATTATAGTCTTCTGTTTATTCCCTCTTTCTTAACTCACCTTCTTCCTTTGGCACTTGATCAATTTTTCTTTGAACTTAATGAATAATCATTTTAGATAATCGACCTTAGGCATAAACCCCAAGGATTTCTTTGGTCTTTTTTCGTAACCCATCTATAATGCACCTTAGTTGTTCCTACTATGAGAATCCATGACTTTTGCTTTTGTGCAATAGTGAATAGTATTACCCATTGTTGCATTAAGGGTTTCCTGAGTCCCTTGCTTCCATCCTTGGATTTGTTTTCTTAAATTGGACACCTATGAGTAGGTTTGGTACTTGTCATTGAAGATCTCTTGCATGGTACTCCATCTTCTGATCAATTCAGGTTCAAGTAATCTATACTAGCCTCTTTCACAAGTGTTCATGGCAATAACTCCAACTTCTGTCAATCACTTTCAATGTTTTATAGGGTGTAGGCATCATGGAATTCTTGGAGATGGTGTTGTGGATCAACATTATAACTACCCTCAAATCTTGACATGTTATTTATATCAAGCCATTTGATATGGCTATTCTTCATGTGCCTCATTGGGATATGTACAACTTCCTAGATGTTGATCATGCTATGGGATGTCATCAGGGGTTCATCATTTTGATCGAGTTCATGTGCTCTGTTATAGCGGTACCTCATTTTGTGCTCATACCTTTCTTGATCCTCTCATCAATTCATGTGTCTTCTTCATTCATATCCTTCATCTTCCTCATTTAAATTCCTTGGGCAATAGTCATGGTGATCATGAGTCCTTCTCTCCTCCCTATCATGGTTTTGGTGCCCTAGCCTCCTCATATGAAAGTCCACTAATGATCGTGAGGATGAGGATAAGGCAGTAGGAGAACGGTGCCAACGTGTCCTCCTTTCATGACTATGATAGTCTTCTCTATAATATCTAGTAGAAACTCTTGGCCTTGAGCCTTGCTTATACTTTAAGTCTATTACTTCCCTCTTAGGTGTCTCTACTAGGATGGAATGCAGTTGAACTTTGACAGGTTCCTTTAGTTGGATGATAGGTATCTGTTAATGGACTTCATGATTTTGGTGGATATGCTCTGTGATGAATGCATTACCATCAAGCACTTCTATGACAATAGGAGAGTTGACTTTCTTTCCTTTGTTTTCGACATGTTTAATTTTCATGATAGCATCTCTCTTTATTTGCTTCTCAATGGGCTGATAGGGTCATGTCATGTGTTTGGTCACATGATATTCATCAAGTGACTTACTTAGATTCATGCCCCTTAGAGCTATCTAAAGCATGATGGGTGCTGAGCGCTCTAGAGGTAGAACAATGTTACCTTGGAGATCTCTCCATCTTGGTGAAAGATAAAAGTAAAATTAGGATAATAAGGATTGTGATGAGCATACAAGATCCTTTCTTGCATTGGCATACTCTATTCTTCTTCATTGCTAATTCTATCATTACCTCTTTTTATCTTCTGGGTAGGTGATGAGATATCCTTGTTTGAAGCCATGTTGTGGTTTTAAAATGTTTGGTTAAGTATGCATAATTTTTTAGGTTATGAATTTTAACTTTAAATTCTAATACAACAAACTTTATGAAATCAATTACTCAGCATACATTGACTTGTCCCTAGCAATGGTGCCAATGATGAGTGATGGAGTAATCCAACACCCAACCATACATTCATGCATGACCAAATTATAATTTATGGACAAGACAATGTGAATATGCTAGTAATTGGTTTAAGTTTGAGATTGTTGTCTTTCCACATGGAGCTAGTGAAATCAATGTGTATGGTTTAGCTCACCCTAAGGTATATGATAACTGATGTTGTTGGGCCATTTCTACTCCTAGTGAGCATGATGAAATGGAGATAGTTTCTAAGTCTAAGTAAAATAGTAAAAAAATCTATTCTATCCTAAGATGATGGATATCTGATCTTGGTCTATCGTACATGCCTTGGACACATGCAATCATCATTAGGTTACCAAGTGTACCACTACTGGGTGTACTAAGTGATAACACTGCTAGGTTACTAGATAACTACACTTGATGCTCAAAATTATTTGTATCCATACTGCTTACTTTTAACGTGTAAAAGAAAGTTCTTGTAAAGTAAATGATTAACTAGAAAAAATGGGAACAATTATTCTAAGAAAACAGAAAGAAAACTAAATGGATTTTGCAATGATGATAAGAAATCTTAATCTTTATTATTGGTCATGAACTATGTCCAAGTACAATTCACTCAAATAAAGATACTGTACAATCACTCAACACCACTTTGTGGGTATATACTTCTAAGTGCTAAAGACTAAATTCATGAAAAAAAACTGAAAGAGTTTTGCTACTATGGAATGAGATCTATTTCAAATCCATGCACCTAAGTGTTGTATTTATAGGCTGGCATGCATCCCATGATATCACATATGCAATGATGTAGCTTATGCTATGATATTGGATCTACAATATTGTAGCAAAAAGAATTGGACTTTATTAGGTAGTGTATTAACCATAAAGTGTAAACATTAAACTCAACTTGACATCCAATAAGAACATATGAATGCTCACACAACCTAGCTTAAGAAGGAATAATATGCTTGTCCATTTTAGCAAGTAGTACCACCCTTCCTACATGGAGAAAAATCTACTTGCTTTAAATATGAGACATTCCTCTACCCATTGGACTGACTGAAGGGTGTAAAGTCAAGGGGGAAGGGAATATGTTCAAATTGAAGATAAATTGTTTAACAATATTTACCCTTGAGGCATATAGTCTAATTAGAATGTTAAACCTCATCATTATCTACTAGAATTGAATCCATAACATGGAGCTACCAATTAAGAGTCTTACCACTATACTATTACCCCATAGTTGTAAAGGTGCAAAGTTGATTCTTTGCATCTAAGGGAAGGCTACCATGTACCTTTGAAAACTGATACCTAATGCATAGTGAAAGCCTAACACTAGCACTAGCAAGAATCTTTGGGAAATTAGCCTAAATGTGCCATCACCCAAAATATAGATATTTAGGGGATTCCCTTGCATTTGAAAAAAAAAAAAAACATTGGGGCATTCCCTCCCCTTACCTTCCTCTCTTTGCAAGGTAAACACTATGAATTCCTTTGGAAATACTATAACTTACTTTTAGAAAGTTGGGGTCATTTCTTCCTCCTAACATTATGTTTCTTACTCCAAAACATTATAGAAATTTATAATCCTTGCTTGGAAATATTTTTATTTATCAAATCAATCTACCCTATAAGCCACTTTAACATATTGCATGAAAATTACAAAATATTGATATACATATTACATGGATTCCAAAATTCTTATTTTTTCCTCTTAATCATTCTCAAAAAATACCAAACATTTAAAACAATTTCTGCCAAAACTTTTCTATAAAAAAAATCATTGTCTAATGTAGAAAGCAATGTTGCAAAATTCTCAACCATGTAAGATGTTTGATATGATGAACATAAAAACTTAGCCCCCAAAGTCACTATTCATTTATGACTTAGATGGTCAATAAAGAGTACTGTAACACATCCCATCATTCACCAACTATAAGACATTCTACCAAATCATAAAAATACCTTTCTATTTGAAATTAATAAGCTATTAATCATTCTTCATGTTGTTTCATATAGGGATGGATTACAACCCAAATATGCACCACTTCTTCATAAGTGAAATTAAATCCTTGAAGAGGAAAATTCAAATATGGAAATCAAGATTATGAAACGTTTAAGAATTTTTGTACTCATATTATTACTCAAGAATAATGACATGGGATCACTCCCTTGAAACATTAGATTCTATAAAGCTCACTATCTCTCAACTGCTATTTCTATCAAGTATCAGAATGATATTAGCAAGATTCCCTTAAGTTCTTATTATCTTAGAATTAAAAGTGAAAGATGGATTCAACTCTATTTAAAATAACACATTTGTAAGTTATGCAAATCAAGAGACCTTGAAGATAAGTTACACATGTTTCTTTCTTATGCTATGACTACCCATTTGAGACAACAAAAAGCCTATATGATTTATTTTTAATACCTCCATTTGTGCTTGGTCAATTTATAGAGTTTTTCTTTATTTTTTGTGAAAATGTAATATTTGTCCAATAGATCCTATGAGTCTTTGGATGTAATAAAGGTTTATTTCATTTCATTTACAATAGGAAATATTGATTAGTTCAGTCAAATAGCTTGTAAGGTAATTTTTTCCTTCTCTAACAAGAACGATATTAACTCAAAGATCAAAACTAATGTCGACAAGAAAGTTATAACTAATGATAAAGATTCTCTATGCAATGTTAATAAAAAGAAAGGAAGTGAAAGGGATGATGTGCCAACATCCTCAGTGTGAATCTAACTTTTCTACAAACAGTGGCATTTCAGCACAACTTTCTATTGCTATCTTGAATCCATTTGCTATTTTAAGTTTAAGCATGGATGCTAAAAGTGATGTAAATGTTGCTATGATTGGATCATCATCCCTGCTAATAAATCTTGATTTTTTAAAACATCAATTTTAAAGTTATACATATGAATAGCCATCTCTAAAATTATAAAGTTTTTTCTTTCCATGTTATTATTGATGCTTTCTACTTAGTTTCAAGCATGTGATGTACAATAAAATTTTTGCTTATTGAAACCAGATTATATATATATATATATATCATATATAAGGTGGCCAAGAGCATATGGCTTAAAAAAATTTAATAGAGATTTTAACTTCTTAGTCATCAACAAAATGCTTAGAGGATGACTAACTAGACATTTCCTTTCCTTTGAAGCAGATGTTAGATAAAGGACATTTAACAAGACTATAATACCAACATTGTAGAAAACACCATCTACTCCTTTCCATATTCCATTTCTAACTCTACTCTTAGCCAAAAATTATTTCACTGTAAGTCTACTCTCAAAACTTTTTCATTCAACATTCAAACATTTTTGTAGAGTAGTGATGAGCGGCAAGGTGCCCCTACGCCCAACCATATGAATCACAAAGCATTCATGTGCGATCTGGTTGAATTCCATGAACTTCATCATTTCTAGTGCATTAGCCCTTTAGGAAGTGAATCTAGCCTTAAGGTCAATCGTTGTCTTCCCAATTACACTTATGATGTTCGTGGTATGGTTAAGTGTAATTGAGGTATTTGATTTTATCATTTTTTATGTTTTATAGATCGGTGCTCAAATATGGATAAAAGTAATTTGATTAACTAATCTAAATTAACTAATTTACTAATCATTTAACTAATCCTAACATCAATATCCATTCCCACTTTCTATACATGTCCTGAACCCATGTATCCACTACTGAGCATACCGAGCAATAATGCTACTGGGATTACCAAGCGAATACGTGTTACACTCGAAGTGGTCGTACTTATGTATTTAATCTATCTAGCTTAATAACCTCATTAACTCAATTTATGGAAAATATTTGTGAAATAATTGAGAAAAATTAACAAATAATTGAAAAAATTGAATGCATAAATGAAAGAGCTAATCTATCCAAAGTGCCGCAAGGTTTATTAGAAAGCTCATCTTTATTGCCACATACATTGTCATGCTCATGTACAACAATGCTTAAATAAAAATCTATATACTCAATGAATCTTGTTGTGGGAACTCAAGGAAAAAATTCTAACTTTCGAATGGAAAAAATGCAAGAGCTTCGCTGCTATTGAAATCTAGATTACCATAAATGAGGTTGGAAGGCACATATTTAAAGGTGATAGATAGACATTGCATCGATGGGGCCTCATCAATGTAGGATGAGATGCATTTATGGGGCCTCGTCGATGCAATTGACTATGTTGATAAGGCCTTTTCAACATAGCTAACAAACAACAACTTGTCATACCCCCATGACTAAATGAAAACTCATCCTTGAGTTCTTTTACAAAATTGGAAAAGTATGGGATTATTGATTGACTTTTCTTCAACAAAACAATTGACTATCTTTGACAAAAAATGGAGTGCCTTGGTGTACATATCAATACATTACAAAAATGATGGTATTTAGGACACAGAATTGAACTCCATGACACAACTCTTCAAAAATTGGACAACACATTGCTTGATGGTGTGAAGCTTGTTGGAAAACATGAAACGGTCCTAGGTGGTGGTGGTTCCTAAGGCTCCAAAGGACCCTCACCAACTTCATGCACTAGTAGTGGTTAAGGCAGCTACGATTGTCTTACTGCTACTGCAACTTCAGGTAGGAGGTAGAAATCATCTAGTAGTGCTTTCATTTTCCTCTTGTTACTCCTAGGATCATGCATTATCCACGTAGCTTCCCCAATGTGGGTTGAAATGGGCACATCCCAAGGACACAGGATCATTGGAAATAACTCCTTGACATTGACGAACCAGGAAACAAACTATTTGTGTTCAATATCAACTACTTGCACTATGGTCTTCAGCTCTTGGTAGTCATTCATCTGTCTGGCTAGGTCCTTAGTAATGGATCATTGATTTGTGAATCACCCTTTGAGGACTTCAAGTTTAGCATTAGCAATCTCAATCTTTTGCTTGGTGTCCTTGTGATGTTTAAACTTGATCTTGTATAGTAGATACAAGCTAGCCACTTGTTTCTCCAATTTCGAGAATGGTCATCTAGCTGTCAACATTGCCAAGTGTTCATAATGGAGATTGGCCAACTCCAGATACTCTATCATTTCTTTGATATACAACATCTTCAAATGGATCTCTGCTTTTTTGTAGGCATCAATCGCATCAAGGATGGGCTGCCACATCTCTCTTCCTTGCTAGATTTGCAGGAGGGCTTCATTTACTTTAGCCTTTTCCATTTGTATTTCTATTTCCTTTTGCAAGCCAACCTGGTCCCTATAGTAATTTTTTACTCTCTCAAATTTAAGACCTTCATTCTTCTAGGCAGTAATCTTGATGGCACACTTTTGTCACAAGGTGCGTACCTCTTCCATTAATAGATTACAATTCTCCATGGCCAATTTCCTCAGTTCAGTGTTGACCTTGGTAAGTTGCTCCTGCTGTTGATGGATAAACTCTTGCATTTGATCTCTTTGAGCATCAACATTTCACAAGTAATGATTTTGTGCAGTCAATGCTTCATTCTCTTGGTGCATCTGATTCAAGTCATTTTTCATTGAGTGTGTTTTAGCTTCTGCCATGGACTGTTTGAAGATGGCCATTACTGCTTCATCCTCAGCCTTTTGAAATCATGCTTGAAGATATGTGATAGCTTCATCTCTTGTCATTGTCAAGCTGAGGATTGTTTTTTCTATAAGTTGATCATGAAGTTCAACAACCTTCGCAACCAAGTGTTGATTTTACTCTTGAGCCATTTCTAATTGCCCCTTCAAAATGATGCATCTTCCCATTGCATTTAGTAGCTCCGACTAGGCTACAGTGATGTTCTCTGAGAGATTAAAGATGTCTAGAGTTGGTTACTTGGTTCCTACTAGTCATTCTCATAATTGTTTGTATTAAGTTGCGTTCAATTTTTTGCTGTTTGTGCCTACGGATGTCTGCATGTCTTGGAGTTTAGATACATCTGGTACAGATGCTATGGGTGCATTCAATGCTTCATTACATGGTCAGCTACCACCTCTATCACTATCTCCTACCCTTAGTGCTGCATCACTAGGATAGCTGACCATATTGCCACTATCTCCAACTACACTGAGAAAGTGGCAACATTCCTAGAGATTTCTAGGAATAGATGATCTGTTGCTAATGACACCGTTACCTCTAGAGTGTTGGGATCTGACCTTGAAGGCAGCTGCATTCTTTGGACAGAGAAAATGGAACCACCTCTCTCCATCTAGCTAATTGTTTGGGCCACCTCATTAAGGTGACTCATTGTTGGTCGATACATAGATGGATCCACCCCACTCATTCTTGTTTGTTGCTCTTGTTTGCTTAAGAGACATTCTTAGATTTGTTGCAACCACTTAGGGACTTCATGGGCCTCTGGTGTTGTCTCTTGAGTGGGTGGTGGTGGTAGCAACTCCTCTTCTTGAGTGGTTGTTAGCATATTATCCTTCATGATTTCTACCCATGAGGCCAAGGGAGCATGTTTGAGAGTGTCATTTGAATAGTGAACAATGCCTACCCTCTTGCAAAGTTTCCTTATAAGGCACAAAAAGTGAAAGGTCTTCCTTCCACATTCATTCTTCTTGAAGCACTTTTCAATCTCCAAATAAATTAGTTGTGGAAGATTAATGGGAAATTTCCTGTTGAGAGCAATGCATGCTTGACCTCACCATTGGATTGAGGTAATAAGTTACAATCTTGAAATAAATTCACTCCACCGGTGTGAGTGCACCATACTTCTTATGGTCCACCTCATAACATCATTAGGTCCATTCCCTTTTTGCCTTAGAATTGCCTTTTGTTGATATTTCTACCAACTATGTTCCAATGTCCTTGAATGTGCCTATGCAATAGCTTTTGCCAAATAGGACACTTGAATGTCCTTGATTTTTACAATGGACCCTAGCCCTTGGCTATTCTAGAAGAGATAGGTCTCTCCCATGTACCATTCCCCATGGTCATGATGATTGGCCACATGGGAGAGGTTTGTAATTGTGTTCTAACATCCTTTGAAGCTTTTTCTAAAAATGGCTCGAAGTTTATCTCTTGAATAACTTATCTTTTAATTTCTCTAAACTTGATTATGTCTAGGTAGGCTTGAGTTAGAGTGACCGCAAGCCTTGGCATAGGTGCAGGCACTTTTCCTCATTGGGATTGTTTGGTAGGCACTTCTTCCTCTAGAATTTTTCAAACAGATTCAACTTCGAGTTCCTCATGAAGAGGTCCCATTGCATGGGTCACCTCTTATTGTTCTTGGCCTTGTTCCTGCTAGTCCCTTCTAGCTCTAGATCATTTCTTCCATGGTTGTGAGGGTTCTCCTTCCTGCGGACGCTTTTGTTTGGGTGTCATCTGTAATCACAATAAGATCATGGATTAGCAATCATTGTGTAACCTTAAAATGATTGGGATACCTTAACTCTCAAGGATAGTTACAATTGGCTAAGTTTTGATTATGGTTGATTTAATTAACTGTATTGATATTTTTATTTATGTATCATCATTGATAAATTATCCCAAAGGTTGTTGGAAGGGTTAACTGTCAAAAGAGTTGATATTTTTATATTGTTAATGTTGCTAACCCTTGGGGTGAGTTAGAATTTTTTTTCAAAAATTTCATCAGAAACCTTAAGGTTTGCAACCCCCACAATAAAGATCTTACCTCTGGTAACTATAGGATTGAAAAATGGAGTGATTTGAACAAACAGTTTGAAAGTTATGAGCTCTGAAAGGTTTTTGGGCTCTGAAAAATTACAAAAATTCCCCATGTGTTATGAGTAAATTGAAAAAAATTCCAAATTTTTTGGTAGTATATATAGTATTTTTGCACTATGGCGAAAAGGCCTCATTGATGGGGCATCATCAATGCAGTTGACTACATTGACGAAGCCTCATCAACATAGTTGTTGACCACTATTGACTTTGGTCAAACTTTTAAAATACAAAAAATTTTTCAATGAAATTGGGGTCAAATGAAAGCTTAGAAGACCAAGAATAGTATGAAATCATGAGAGGAGNATTTTCAATGAAATTAGGGTCAAATGAAAGCTTAGAAGACCAAGAATAGTATGAAATCATGAGAGGAGAGCATTGAAGTTCATACATTTGAAAACATGGAGAAAAATTAATTTAATGGATGAATGCAATGAAAGATTAAGGAGTACTGAGTGGTTTACATAATGAAAAATACGAAATATAAGATTGTAGTGATGTCAAAGGTAAGGAACCTTAACTAATCAAGCCAAAAGCTATGCAAGTGGGTCCTCCCATAGCAAGCTCATGCCCTTGTTGCCCTTGCATAACCTCAATTAAGGAGTCCGTGGGCCCCATAGTTGATTTAATGATCATGACAAGTTAAGGACCAACCTAGGAAAATCCACTGAAGAATCCCAACACATTAAACTAAAACATAAAGCATAACATAGAACCCGACATTGAGGTGAATTATGGCAACATGAATGGATGATAGAAAAGGTGGATGGAGTTCCAAATTAAGGTCATAAGAAGTCCATTGTGGAATTTGTTGTTAAAATGACCTGAGAAGTTCCGTCCTTAGTCTAGACCAAAACCATATGCTTTCAGTGACTTTGCATTGCCACTCTAAGATTGATCCATCGACTAGAGACATAAGAGTGCTTCCACAAAACAACCACTATTCCACAAAGAGGAGAGAGAGGAGTAGCAAGTGAGAGAGAGAGAGAGGACCTCAGTTAGAGGGAAACTTTAGGCATAGGTGTATGTCTTTTGAGTTTCATAACCAGTGCTTGTAGCCCTTTGATTTGTCCAAGGGTTGTGCTTTGAATTCCCATAGTTTTTTTTTTTGATATGGGAACCACACCATGCAAGGACTTATTTGGGTTGAAGGGGTGTGGTTTGAATTCCCATCATTTTTATTTTATTTTATTTTATGAATGATGGAAACCACACCATGCAACGACGTTATTTGTCTTCCTATCATTGGGTGGTATGGAATAGTAAGAAGTCCATGAAAAATAGTCAAGCACTCAAGTAAGAAGAAGAGTACAAAGAGTATTGAGTCCCCTTTTAAGTCACACNGTCAAGCACTCAAGTAAGAAGAAGAGTACAAAGAGTATTGAGTCCCCTTTTAAGTCACACCATTTTCAAACCTTTGGATCCTTCCTAATTTCGGAACTACCTAGGTCATTGATTAATTAAAAGTTTCTTTAATGAAAAGGGACCTTAAATTCCTAGAACAAGGAAAACCATAGAGTTCATTGAATGGGAAGATAACATGGACTCGTTGCCTGTTCCATGAAAATTAAACCATGTTAAAGTCATTAGACATTAGAATTCAAAAATAGAAACTAGACATCAACAATCACACATTAAGCACAAACCATCATTAGTAAACAACAATAGTAGCATTGTGTCTTATGACAATAAAGTAGATTTATTAGCAAAAATGAGAAAATACCTTACTTAAAAAAAAGGAAAAAAATAAAGTAAAATATATAAGAAAGTGTAAAATAATCAAGAAATTTAAAAGGTACTAAAAATGGTATGAAATTAGAAAAATTAGAAAACCAAAAATTTGTAAAATCAAAAAAATGTGAAAAACAAAAAGGTAGAAAAACTGAAAGGACATGATAATGGTAAGCATAGATGGCCATCTCCCCCATGACTGAGTTAGAGGGAGAAGATGCAAAAAATAGAATGTGGTTGTCCATCTATTGAGGTGGTAGTTACATTGGCCAATCGTGGTTCTAAGAAAGGTTTGACTTATTGGATATTGACCAACTAATTTTTATTTGGACTGTCAGGTTTGTAAATTATCATGGCCCTAGAGGGAAAGGTTTGATCAATTATATAAGGTCCCTCCCACAATGTTTGGAATTTTGTCTTTTGGGGTACATGTGTGGGGTTCCAGTAAAGAACCTTATCTCCTTGTTGAAGTTTTACTTTTCTAATTCTAAGGTCATGATGTTGCTTGTTGAATGCCTTGTTCACCTCATTCAAAGATAGGGCCACTAAGTGATTTTTTTCTAGCACGTTAAATTTGATCAGTCTTTCCTTTTGTGCTAAACTTAGGTCAAGGCTTAAATCACAGGTCATTAAGAGTGTACAAAGCTTGAATTGAATTGAAAGAATTGGAAGTTTCTTGTACATTAACTCATAGGGAGAATATCCAATAGTAATTTTCCAGGTTGAATGATAAGCCTAGAGAGCATCGTTAAGTTTTGTACTCTAGTCCTTCCTATATTTGCTAATGGTTCATGTTAGTATTTTTGTAATCTCTTAGTTGGTTACCTTTGCTTGATCGTTGGCTTGGGGGTGTTAAGGTGTTGTTAATTTATGTTCTACCCCCAAGCGTTGCATTAATTTTCTAAATGTGGCACCTGTGAAATGAGTTCCATTATCAAAAATTAGTGAATGCGTTATCCAAAACCTATTCACAATATTTTGTTGTATAAATTTGGCAGTAATGGATGATGTACAATCAGTAACAGCTGCTACTTCTACCTATTTTGTGCAGTAGCCAACTGCTACTATAATATACACTTTTTCATTAGACATGGGTGTGATAAGACCCATGAAGTCAATGCCCCAGATGTCAAAAGGCTCCAATGATTGAATCCACTATTTAGGGCCTTCCATGCAAGCGATCATCCCCCCATCATGTTGACAATGTTCACAAGACTTGACAAACTGGTGGGCATCCCTAAAGATTTTGGGCCAATAGTATTCTACCATTAGGATTTTTATGGTCATGCGTCTCCTTGCATAGTGGCCTCCACAAGGCCCTTCATGAGCATCTTAGAGAATGCACAGTTTATCTTCGTCAAGGACACACCAACGGATCTGGCCATCGGCACACACCTTGTAAAGGTGTCCATTGATTTCCATGAAGTATTTGACCCAATGAAGAAATTGTTACTTCTTTCTAAAGTCCAAGTTCTATGGCATTTCTTGAGTGAGAAGATATGCGAGGATGTCATTATACCATATTGCTTTTTTAGGTGTTTGTTCATTTATTACTCCAGTAAAGAGGAGTTCATCTAGAAACTGATAAAAGCATGGGCTCTCTTCCTCTTTGTTATCCCATCTGAAGCAAGAGAGATGATCAGTGACCACATTCTTGGACCCTTTTCAATCTACCATAGTAAGATCAAATTCCTGTAAGATCACAAGCCACCGTATAACACAAGGACTCACCATTGGCTTATTCATGAGGAAGCGAATTACACTTTGGTCCGTATGTACAAATACCTTATAACCTAGCACATAATGTCTAAACTTTTCTAACACATACACCATTTCCATTAATTATTTCTCTGTGGTGGTGTAATTCAATTGTGCTTCCACAATGCTTCTACTCTCATAGTGAATATAATATGGACATTTCTTATCGTCCAGCTACGTGAGCATTGCTCCCAAAGCATAGTTAGATGCGTTTGTCATAATATGGAATGGTTTGAACCAATTTGGTGATTGTAGGATTCATGTTTCTATGAGTTTCTTCTTTAATTTTTGGAATGCGTGTTCACATTCCTTGGTCCAAATGAAAGGTGCATCTTTCTTTGTAAGTTCTACCAATGGCTTTGCAATCTTAGAGAAAATCTTAATAAATTGCTAGTAGTAACCAATGTATCCAAAGAACGACTTAACATCTTTAATGGTCTCTGGTTGGCATGTTATTCCTTGGATGACCCTTATCTTTTCTAGGTCTACCTCAATCCCTTTCTATAAAATTAAATGCCCTAGCACAATGCGTTCTTGGACCATGAGATGGCTCTTTTGCTAGTTGAGCCATAGGTTTGTCTCTACACATCTCTTTAGTACTTGCTCAAGTTGGTCCAAGGCTTGCTCAAATGTAGCTCCATAGGTGGAGAAGTCATCCATGAATACTTTAACACCACTACTAATTTTTTGTTGAAAGATGCTCACGGCTAAGCATTGAAATGTTGTAAGGGCATCGCATAGGCCAAATGGCATCTTACAATATGCAAAACTCCCTCAGGGACTCATAAATGTTGTCTTGGCTTGGTCTTCTGCATGATTTTGATTTGGTTATAGCCACTATAATCATACAAGAAACTATAATAACAATGCCAAGATATGGTATCTAACACTTAATTTACAAATGGTAAAGGAAAATGATCTTTAAACGTTGCCATATTTTAACAACCTAAAGTCAATGCAAATCCACCATTTGCCACCCTTCTTCGGTACTACTATGAGCAAGCTAACCCACTCACTATCTACAATTGGATAGATGAACCCTACCTTGAGGAGTTGCTCTATCTTTTCCTTGATGATTTGTTTTAATTTGGGGTTCAATCGCCTCTGTGGCTACCTTTTAGGCTTCATGGCCAGGTGAATGTAAATGTGATGCTAGCATATCCTTGGATTAATTACTGTTAGCTCTAGATATGATCAAGCAAAGGATATTGACCATTGATTCACCACTTTCAACAACTCTTCTTTTTATTTAGGAGCAAGTTTGGCATTAATGATGACTAGTTTCCCATTCTTTAAAAATGCATACTCGATATTGGTGAATAAAGTTTTTAGTTCTAAGGACTCCTACTTGAACTGATCAGGGATCTCCAACTCTCCTCAATAGGTATCATCATCTTCATTAGAGATTTGGAAATGAACTTGTTCAATCTTGTCCATGCCTTCAACATATGCACATGTTAGACTCTTAGTTGGCTCCATGCATATTGTGTTGTTATCTAAATCAACTATCAAACATTGGGTGCCCTCTTGCTTTGTAGTTGTTATGTATAGACACCATTGAGTGTTAATTTCTTAAGTATACTAATTGCATGACTTAATGTATGTGCTTTTAATTGATCAAATATTTTGCATGCAATTGCACCCATTATCAATGTATGTGATGCATGGAATACACTTCTTCTGTATTTTGCATAGCTCATTCTCCTTAGATATTTCTAGAGATAGATCTCATATACCCATTCGCAGATCGATCATGCTTAACCAAGCCCTTTCCATAATGATCGGGGG